>PVHX01004544.1:0-124001 GCA_004024805.1 Geosciurus inauris | reverse complement strand
TGTGAAGACTTATTCCTATTGTGTTTTTATATCTCATTTTTAGGTGGTTTTTGCAAGTATATAGAAATATAACTGGCTTTTACATGTTTTATATATCTTGCAACATTTCTATTTTATTAGTTCTAATAGACATTTGGTTAATTCTTAGGATTTTTTAAACACAAAATCATGTCAACTTTCATTGAAGATAGTTTTGCTCTTTTCTTTATAATTAGATGCCTTTCTTTCTTTTCTTGCCTGATTTCCCTGTCTAGAGACTGCTGTACAATGTTGAACAGAAATAAGGAAAATAGATACCCTTCTCTTTTTCCTGATCTGAGAAGTAGCATTTCATCCTTCACCATTGGGTGTGCTATTACCTGTGGGTTTTCATAGCTGCCCTTTGTATATGGAAGTAGAGGAAGTTCTCTTTTATCCCTAGAGTCTTGAGTATTACTATCATGAAAAGGTGATCGAATTTATCATATTTTCTATACCTATTGAAATGGTCATTATTTTTCTTTTATTCTATTAATATGATATACTATATTAATTCAATTTTATATATTAAACCACCATTGCATTTTCAGGATAAATTCCACTTGATCATGACATGTAATTTGTTTTCTATGTTGTTGGGCCTAATTTACTAGTAGTTTGATCAAGATTTTTGTGTCTGTCTTCAAATAGACTATTAGTCTATAGTTTTATTTTCTTGTAAAGACTCTAGTATTGATTGATGTCAATGAAATATTGGCCTTATAGAAATATTTTAGAATATTCATTCTTCTACTTTTGAAATGAACTTGTTTAAAACTGGTTTAGAATACTTAATAGAATTCACCAATGATATTGTCTTGGTCCAGACTTTTCATGGGAGTTACTATTATTATTGTTTAACAAATTAAGTTTTTTTACTTTGTTAGGTCTATTCTGATTTTTTGATTTTTTAAGTGTCTTTTGAGGGATTTGTCCATTTCATCTAGATAATCTAATTTTTTGGCAAACAGTTTTTCATAATATTCCCTTATAATAACTCTCACATCTGTAAGACAGGTACCATATTCCCTTTTTACTTGTGATTTTAGAAATTCAAAAATTCTCTTTACAGTCACTCTAAGGAAAGCTTAGTCAATTTTTTTGCACTTTTCCAAGATGCAACTTTCAAATTTGTTTTTATTACCTTGAAATTTTCTATTTTATTTATTTCAATTTTAGTCATTGCTATTTCCTTTTTTGAGTTTAGTTTTATGTTCTTTTTCTAGCTTCTTAAGGTGTTGATCTGAGAAAATTTATTCTTTAGTATAGACATTTATAACTACAGAATTCCCTGTAAGCACTATGAAAACGGCAACACATTTTTTTTGTTTCATTTATGTTTTCTTTTACATTAATCTTAAGCTGTTTTCAATGTGATCTCTTCCTTGATCCACTGGTTATTTAGGAGTATGTTATTTAGTTTCCTCACATTTGTAAATTCTACAATTTCCTCTCATTATTGATTTCTAATTTAACTCTATTTTGGTTAAAGAACATACTTTATAGGATTTCAAACATTTTAAATTTATTGACCAAATAAAATAAATTGACCAAATTTATTTTAGATCATGGCTCAACACGTGGTCTGATACAGGGAATCATTATGCACTTGAGAAGATTGTATATGCTGCTGTTTTATGATGGAGTGTTCTATGTGGCCGTTCAGTCTAGTTAACATGTGGTGGTGTTCATGTCTTCCATTTCTTTGCTTACTTTCTTTCTAGTTGTTCTATCCAATATTGGAAGCAAAATCTCCAGCTCTTGCTACTAAATGGTTATTTTTTTCCCTTCAATTTTGTCAGATTTTTGTCTGTTGTTAGAATACTTATTCCATCTCTCTTTTGGTTGTTGTTTGCACAGTGTGTTAGGATTCTCAAGAAAAAGTCAATAGGATGATATGCATATATGTAGAAAGGGACTCATTATTAAATCTGACTTATGCAATTATAGAGGCTGGCAAGTCCCAACATCTCCAGGATGAGTCAGCAAACTAGAAACCTAGAAGAACAAGAATTAAGTTCTCATCAGAGTCTGAAGACCTGAGAACCCAGACAGCTGATGTGGTAGATTCTGTATGAAGGAAAGTACGTCCAAAAGCAGGAAGAACCACTGTCCCAATTGAATTGGGCAATTAGGCAGGATTTTCTCTCGGGGGAAGGTCGGGCTTTGTGTTCAATTCAAGCTTTCAGTTGAGAGAGACCTATCCACTTGAGGGAGGAAATCTGCTTTACTCATTCTACTGATTTAGTTGTTAATCTAATACTGTATCACTGTCTCATAGAAACACCCAAAATAATAATTGACAAAATATCTGGGCCCTCTGTGGCCCAGTCAAATTGACATCTAAAATTAACAATGACACACATAAATCTTGTTTCATCCTTTTACTTTCAAACTATTTGAGTCTTTGAGTATAAAGCAGGTCTCTTTTATAGACAGCATACAGTTGTATCCTGGTTTTATTTTTTTAGAAAACATTGTGCCAATATCTTTCTCTTACTTAAAATATTTAGTCAGTTTACATTTTCTGTACTTATTGATGAGGTAGGATTTGTCTTTGTCATTTTCTATCTTTTCTGTATGACTCTCTTTTTTGTTCCTGTATTTATTAATTACTGTCCGATTTTGAGATAGATATCCTCTAGCATACCAATTGATGTCTTGGTTTCTTTTATTTTACATATTTTTGAAATATTTTCTTAATGGTTGCCCTAATAATAATAAACATCTTCACTCAAAATAATTTTTTACAGATTAATGCCAACAATTTTAATAGTATACAAAGCTTTGCTTCAATATAGTTTTCTCTCTGGTTTCTTAGTGCTCTTATTGTCATGCAAATTGCATCTTTATGTATCATAACCTATTGACATTATTTTATAATAATTTCTTTTTGCAATTATTTTTAAATTAGATATGAGAATAAAATAATTAAAACAATAGCATTTTTTACTCTTTTTTATTTCCCTTTGGCATTACCTTTACTGGTGCTTGTTGGTCTTTATGTGGATTCAAGTTTCTATGTGTTGTTTATTAATTTAAGTCCGAAGGACTTCCATTAGTGTTTTTAAAAGAGAGATCTGCAAACAAATATTCTTTCGCTTTTTTTCAAACCTTCAGTGTCTTAAGTTTTACATCACTTTTTTCATTGCCCTTTCCCTGAATCTTGTATAATCATTTTATGAAGTTTTGACAACTGTGAATTACCAGTTAGAAAATACTGCTATAGGTCAATTTTGAAAATGAAATGATACACAAATTAGAAAAATCAAAATCACCTATTTAAATTCAGTTTACATATTAAGCAAAAATAAACAGCATTGGAAGTATTTTAACATTTTGTAAACTTCTGGGTTAGCTTTATGTCACTATAACAAATTAGGTGCATTATTGCACTTATAAAAAAAGGTTTATTTTGGCTTCAAGTTTTAGAGGTTCTAGTCTAGTATCAATTGGTCCTATCACTTTACACCTATGCCAAGGCAGCATAACATGGCAGGAGCACATGGGGCAGCAAAATTGCTCATCTCATGGGCAGAAAGCAAAAGGTAGGAAGAGGAAGAGACTAGGATTCCATAAACCCCTTTAGAGGCATGTCCCCGATTTCCCAAAGACCTCCCACAAGGCTCCACCTCCAAAAGTTTTCAATACTTCCCAATAGGGCCACCCTGGGGAATCAATACTTTAATACATGGAACTGAGAGACATTCATGGTCAAAACTGTATCAGTGCCTTGATATTATTTCAATCTTATGAATACCTCTGTGAAGAAACAGGACTTGTATGTCCTTGTTAGGTAAGTACTAAGATAACTAAAACTTAAGTAACTTTCCCTGTAATTCAAGTAGTAATTTATTAAACTGAATTTCACCTCAATGTCATGCGAAATCATGAACTGTGAAGTGTTTCCACTGTACTAAAGGTCATCACTTAACATTTCTGAGTATTTCTGAGAGGTTGCTTCATTTTATCACATAATAACAGTGGTTATGATATCTCTCTTTTCTGAAGGAGTAGTTTCAGTTATGCTCATATTGCTTTTATGAATGCTATAAACTAATTATAAATAAAAATAAATGAGAAATTTAGTTTATCAGGATTAAATGTAAATCAAAATTTTCAGCTTAGGATAAAAATACAAAATTAAATGAGATATAGTTACAGGATAGTACAGTTAATTCCTAATACTTATTGAACATCTATAAAATACTTGGAGATTTTTAACCCCAGTTTTTAGTGAGTAAAAACCTGTTATCTCAGTTTGATATTAATTGGTGGTAATTTGCCGGTAATAACCTAGTGATTGTGCTTACTGGAGGAAGAGATCGAAACAAAATGAGAGGAGGAAACCATGCCATTGCAGTTCTAGGAGCCTGTGGATGAACAGATCTCGAGAGGAAACAAGGAGTTTGCTGAAACAATTAACCAAGAGTAATCAAACCACAGGAACGCAAGTTTTCCACTTGGATTCTATCACCAACTAAAAGGCATGTAAAAACACGTTAATGTGAGCTTTTTAACAAGGAGTATAGGCATGTTGTGCATATGCCAAGGGTAACTAAGAGCATTACTCTCACCACACAGTCACTAGGTCTCTAAATCTCTTCTCTTGCTGACCAGGGAGCATGCAGAGGTTCTTGACAGAATGCACAATTTGTTTCCATTGGCAAATCAGACAGATTGAGGCTCCAGTAAGGCATAACTGTATAACCTGTAGAGTAAACCAAAGGGCAAACAAAGAATAAGGCAAGAGGAAAATCTTTCACACTAGAGAGCTCTATGAAGCATGAGATGCTTCATTCAGGGAATTTTGGGGCTGGTATAGAAGTTCTTGATTTGAGGTGGCTGAAGCTAATCCAAGTAAGTAATATAAAGAAGATACTACTACTGTTACACAGAACTGGAGAAAAGAAGCAGGATATTTTTTGAAACACAATAAAGACATAGAGGTAATGATCAGCTATTGTGGATTGAAATTACCAGAAAGAAAATATTCATGAATTATTAGGTAATATTATTAAAAAAATGGAGACAATGTGCATAAACTAGACAGAGACATCAGGGAGATCTACTGATTTCTAGGATTGTTTCCTGGAATATTATAGACTTTTAATACCCGCTTATTGATGTTACCATTGATATGAATTCAAACAGATCATCACCTATGCATGGGAAATTGTTTTATCCTGAAAAAACTGCACAAGATATCTAACCATCAGTCCTATTTTCCTCTGACCCTTTAATCTGGTCATTGTACTTACTGAGAAATGAATAAGGTGAGACTACTGGTCACTCAGATATCTCCTCCTCTCATTTGCACCAGAACTTCAGGTTTTAATTATGAACATGTAGCTCTGAACTCTTAGTCTCTAACTCCGGATACAAGCTAAGCTCTTACTGGAGTACTTCCTTGTTTACATATATGTAGCCTCAACATATGTACTTTAATGTTGTTTACCCTTCTCTCCATACATGCTCTTGAACAGAAGATATCCTATTCTCTTTACAGATTCACATAAACTAACACTCAACACACAGCTACCAAGTCACTCATGAGACTGGCTAGCCCCAACTCTAATCGCCCCCTCTCCTCCTCCTCCTCTTCCTCATAATGTAATGGACACAACAGAGTTAAATAAATAGTAAATAGCACACCAGAAGGAAGTAATAAATTAATCTTGGGAGGACTAGTGGTAATGTGTGAGCTACTCTTTATAAGTAGGACATTGACAGATGTATATACAGAAAATGCTATGTTAGGCAGACGGGCTTATTTGAATAAAGTTGTCTTAGTTCTAGAAGTGCATAGCATTTTAGGACCAATGAATCATCTACTGTGGAAGTAGTGTACTTGTGCCAAGGAGAACTTGGTCTGAGATCAAGTAGAAAATACCATTTAGTGTCAGAATCTGATATGTGTTATATTCAATGCTAAAAAAAACATAACCTTTTTGATCAGCAATAGAAGTCTCTAAAGATGTTTGAGTGTGACTAATATGATCAGATTTGTGTTGGGCAAAATAACCTTGAAGAATACAGTGTTTGAAGGAAAAGAGATTAGTAGAGCCTATAGTGACAGCCAAATAAGAGATGAAAGTATTATGGGAAATGATAAGGCAATAGAAAAAGGAGAAAAAATGAGAATAGTTTGAAAATAGTATCAATAAGATGCAGTTTTTGATTATATAAAAAGGGAGGCATAGCAATGATATTGGTTTCTCTATGGAATAAATGGGTCAGAACTTCTGATATGTTAGACTATTAAAGAGTGAGAATATGTTTGTGAGTGTGAATAAAAATGATATTAACATGTTTAGTATGTAGTATAGGATGAGGATGTTATGGTTTAGATATGAAGTGTCCCTCAAATGCTAATTTGTTGAAGGTGTGTTCTCTAATGCAGCAACGTTCAATGGTGGAGCTTTTGGGATGTGATTAGATTATGAGGGAGGGCTCTGACCTCACTGGTTGGATTAATCATCTGATGACATTGTTATAGGAGGTGGGAGATATTTGAAGGAGCAGGTCATTTGGGCTAAGTCCTTGGGGACATTATCTTGTTCATGTCCTCTCTCTGTCTCTCTGTCTGTCCCCCCCACCCCCTGCTTCCTGGCTGCCACAAAATGAGCATCATTTCTCCACCATAACTTCTGCCATGATGTTTTGCCTCACCTTAGGCCCAAAGCAATAGAGCCAACCAACCATAACTGAAAACTCTGACACCATGGGCCCAAATAAATCTTTCCTATTTTTTTTTTTTTTGGTACTGGAGATTGAACTCAGAGGCACTTGACCACTGAGCCACATCCACAGCCCTATTTTGTGTTTTTTTATGTAGAGACAGGGTCTCACTGAGTTGCTTAGCGCCTCACCATTGCTGAGGCTAGATTTGAACTCGCAATTCTCCTGTTGCAGCCTTTCTAAGTGCTGGGATTACAGGCTTGCACCACCGCGCCTGGCTAAATCTTTCCTATTTTAAGTTATTTTTCTCAGGTATTTTCTCACAGTGATAAATAATGTAGTAACACAGAGGATTAGTACAATAATTACCCAAAAGCAAATAAAAATTCAGGGCAGAAGCTTACACAGGAGAAGTCATCTAGAACTATTAATCTGGACACAAAAGTCCAGGGAGATTCTTGTTTTCATGGTGCCAAATCAATTTATTTCACAAATGTTAATATATTTGCTTTATTTGCTCATAATGCTTTTACTTACAGTGGCTTCCTCCTTAATGTCTAACTTGTCAATCAATAATAACTAAGAAAGTGGTGGAGTACAGAGATTTAAGTGTAGTATTGACATTTCTTCCCCAAATACTCTCTATGTTCATAATCTTTTCTAGGCCAAAGCAGGTGACAAATTGAAAAGGTAGGAAACCTTTTAATAGTTGCTAGTTGCAGTTTTGGATTAGTTTGAACTGTCTCTAGTAAACATTATGATGGGGAATTTATGTCAACATTGCTATTTTTACCTAATACATCTCCTTTTGGAAAAAGCAATTTGCAAAATCACTTCCCTTATTTTGATGATGTATTCTTATTTGTGTGTCCAAAGCCTATTAGCTTGATAGGCGCAATGGTGCAGGCCTGCAATCCCAGTGGCTTGGGAGGCTGAGGCAGGAGGATTGTGAGTTCAAAGCCAGCTTCAATAAATTAGGCCCTAAGCAATTTAGAGAGACTTTGTCTCAAAATAAAAAATAATAATAAAAAAATACAAAGGTCTGGGCATGAGGTTCAGTGGTTAACTGTCCCTGAGTTCATAAGCCTGTTAGCTGTATACTAATAAATTACATGCTTATGGATATACTTATAATAGATTATAACAGGTCTTCTATCTTGAACACTTACCAAATACAGCATTTTCTATCTAATACTAGTGCAATCCTGAATGTTTTAGGTATAAAAAATCAATTTGGAAAATTAGATATATTCCTTTGGGAATATAGTCAACTGCTTTATTATAGAGTACATTTTTTACAAAGAATTTATTTATGCATTGAAAAAAATACTCCCAATAAAGGATCATCTTCAATTTCAAACTATTCTGTACTCTTTAATTTATTAAAGCATATGGTCAGGGTAGCCCCAAAATATAAAGGAGAAATTTTATCTTTAAAAACCTCCAATGCTAACTTTTAGTGCAATGTTCTTCTAATTCCCAGTGGTTGTCCAGTATCTTTCATGGTGGTTATTTATTTTTTGGCAGGGATTGGAGTGGGTACCGGGCATTGAAGGCAGGGACACTTGACCAATGAGCCACATCCCTAGCTCTATTTTATATTTTATTTAGAGACAGAGTTTCACTGAGTTGCTTAGCTTCTTGCTTTTGCTGAGGCTGGCTTTGAATTCGCGATCCTCCTGCCTCAGCCTCCCGAGCTGCTGAGATTACAGGTATGTGCCATGGCGCCCAGTCATGGTGATGATATTTTTTTGAAGATCTCATTTTTGGCTTTCCTTTACTATAAGGCTATACAGCATATCTCATTTTATTGTACTTTAAACATACTGTGATTTTTAGAAATTGAAGATTTCGAGCAACCCTACAATCAGCAAGTATATCTGTGCCATTTTTCCTATAGCATCTGCTTACTTTGTGTCTTGGTGTCAGATTTTTGATAACTCTTGCCACATTTTAGAATTTTCATCATGATTATTGTTATGGTGATCTGTGACCCAAATCTTTAATGTTACTATAGTAATAGTTTTGAGATGCTATAAACTGCACCTATGTAAGATGGTGAACTTAATCAAATAATTTTTATGTATTCTAAATGTTCCACCTACTGGTTGTTCCACCATCTCTCTCTCTTTCTGTGGACACTCCTCTTCCCTTATATACAGTGATATTGGAAATATGAAAGTTAATTGTCCCACAATGACTTCTAAGCACTGAAGTGAAAAAAAGAGTCACAAAAAAAATCTGCTATCAAGTTCCCTCTTGCTCTTGCAAGAGTTGTTTCTATTCTTCCCACTTGAATAAATACTACTCCTTTCAGAAAAAAAAAAAGTCATACATCTTCTACTTTAAATCAAAAACTGTAAATGATTAAGTCCAATGAGGATGGCATGTAGAAAGCTGAGACAGCCCCAAAGCTAGTCCTCTCGTGCTGAACAGCCACGTTGTGAATGCAAAGGAAAAATTCTTGAAGGAAATAATATTCTGTGCTCCAGTGAACACACAAATGATAAGAAAAAGAAACTGCCTTCTCACTGATATGAAGAAAGTTTTAGTTGTCTGAATAGAAGATCAATCCATCCTCAACCATTCCCTATGCCAAAGCATAATCCACAGTAAGGCCCTCAATCTCATCGCTTCTGTTAAGGCTGAGAGAAGTGAGGAAGCTTTAGAGTAAAAGTTTGAATCCAGCAGATATTGCTACTATTTAAAAGATGACCATTTTGTTTCTCAAGGTGTCACTAATATCAAATATTTGATCAAGTTACTCCCTTTAATTATCCCCTTGGCAGTGAATTTTATTTAACTACGTTGGCATACCTGTCGATTAAATTAGTTTTAGATTGTATGAGTTAAAATTCTCAAAGGATCATTTTAATGTCAGCTAAATTGTTATAGATTTCAAAAAAAATGCCAAAGGTTTATAAAGGAACATTAATTAATGTGTATCTTTGTTTTTAAATAGTAATTTGTTCCCATACTTTCTGTAGTTATAGGGATAATTTTTGTCCCAGCAAATCCCATGTAAAGAAAGGAATTCCAATTTAAATTTTGATTCAAAGCAATCAGTTCTAGATTTGTTAATAATATTTTGATTAATCAAATTAAATAGAAGTTATTTAATTGGTTTGCTTTCATAAATTTATGTATATATTACTTGCCCATTTTTTCTTATGTTATCTTCTCATTTTTTGTAACAGCTTTGCTATCATATAGAAATCACTAGTAATGATTGTTGTGCATTGTAGAAAAATCAAGTTACTTTTTAATTCTTTTTTCTTTATTTATATGTATCTGAGATCACCTTTTATGGTAAGCTACTTAACAGCTCATTAGATTAGCAGTTGCCAGAGAGATCTAAGCTATTCTCTCTCCCTAATCAGGAAGTCTTCCTTTGATTTCTTTTGACCAGCTAACGGGACTTAATAGATTTTTATCTGCATATGTTCTCTCCTTTTACACATCTCTGATAAATGTTCTGATCATTATTATTGACAGAACAGGTTGTAGATATTTACTAGAATCTATATCAGAGGGCAGGCAAAAGGAATTTATTTACTTTCTGAATGTATATTATATCCTTCCCTGAAGAAATTTCACATCCCAGGAGTGTTTTTTCTCATTACAGACTCTTGCTATATTCGCTGAACACTGAAACTCATGTAAATTAGTCAGAAACAAAAAGCATCTGAACAAGCAAAGGCTTTTTTTCTTTGACAATGGGAGCCAATGTTTGAATATTATTTTCAATCTAAAATAACAGAAATAGTTCCTCTCACAATTATAATGAAGAAAGAAAATGATAAATAAAATTGATGTAAGTTTCAAAAGTGGCCTGTGACTTTATGAAAAGCATACATTTGAATATACACAAAACATAATACATCAACATATAATTATTGGATATCAGATATTTAGTGTTTCAAAATAATATTTAGATTACATTTGTACAATGTGAGGATACTACTAATCAAACAATGTTATTGGAAAATGAAGTTAATTTTAGTTTTACCCCAATAAATAATATATAATTTAAGATTTTCAGATCATTTATTAAAGCCAATCATAGGATATTGCTTTATTACAGCATCAAAAGTGACAACAAATAAACTAGTTGTTCTTGTACGTTTTCTGATGATACTTGTATTCTTGTTTTTATATCTATTTCCAATTTTTTATACTTTGTACAATTATGCCATAATTCTGTTTAATTGGGCTTTATTTTTACAAATATATGCATCATCCATTTCCTCATACTTTGATGTTTCTTGTTTTTTTTACTTTTGACATGAAAACTCACCATTTTGCCAAAAAGAATGCCATAAAAATAATTTTAATCAATTTATTCAAAATTAGAATGTAAAACTCGAAATAGTAGCTATTTCTGTGCTAAACCTTCATTTATTCTACAATAAAAACGAAATCAAATCAGCTCAAGAACTGTTCTACGCTCTTCACCTGGCTCTTCTATTTCATTTGAATCTAGTGTGTTTCATATCAGACTAGTTATAAGTGTGTCATTATTTTTAGAAATTAAGAATTGTGTAAAAAGTTCATTATTAACTTCCTAGACAAGCTAACTATTGAATATTTGAACCACCACAATTTTTCCCCCATTTTTAGATTATCCATCTGTAAAATCATACATCTTTTGCTAGAAAAAAACACAAGGAAATGAAGTTCACTGTAAAGAACTTATATTGTTGTTAACCTCTCTTTTCTAATTCAACAAATAATTCATATATGTTTATTTAAGATGCACAGGTACTTTATGATATCCTGAAAATATTAAAATGATTAAAACAGTTTCTATTTAATGTATAACCAGTGGTAATCAGGCTAAGACATTGACAAAAATAATTACAATATAGTAAAAGGTAGCAGAAGGATCGCAAGTTTGAGGTCAGTATCAGCAACTTAGTCAGAACCTATCTTTAAATAAAAAATAAAAAGGACTGGGCATGTAGCTCAGTGATACAGTGCCCTTGGGTTCAATCCCTAGTACCAAGAACAACAAAAAGTTTGCTTTAATACAAAAGAATGAAAATATATTCCATTATGTACATTGTTAAAAGTTAATTGAGAAGCTTTTCTATTCAGAAGATCAATCTGGTAGTAATAACTATAAAAATATATTAATTTTCTTGACACTAAAATATGCCAAGCATATTAAAGGAATGTATTAGTTAGAGTTTTCATAAACTGGAAGTGTTCTGTTCTCTAGTTTTAATGTGGTGATTCTTCAATTATATATATATTTATAGAGTTCAAGGATCAAGAAAAAGAGAATCACATAAAAAATGCAAAATATAGCAGCAAAACTTCTGAAGCTTTGAAATCTAAGCATTTAATAGAAGGAAAAGATATTTAAACTACCTTATGAATACAAGTTTGAAAGTCAATGATTACTACATGTCTTAGTATTTCCTGCTCCATCAATAAAATACCTGACTGGTATTTTGTAAATAGCAGAAATTCATTGCTCACAGTTCTGTAGGTTGGGAATTCCAAGATCAAGATGCCAGCAGACTTGGTGTCTGGTAAGACTCCCTTTCTGCTTCTAAGATGGCTTTTTTTTTGCTGTGCTTTCATAAGACAGAAGAGGGGAATGAGCTAGGAACACCTCTTTTTATAAGGACATTGATTTCTTTAATGAGGGCTGCCCATGATCTGATATCCTCCTAAAGGCTCTACTTCTTAATACAATTGCATTGGGGTTTAAGAATCTAAATATAAATTTTGGAGATAGACATTCAGTCTAGAATACTCCATATCAAAATCATCTAACAATGTTCTCATAGAGGTTATGCTATAGTAGAGAATAAAAGCTTCAAATGTTATTGGCAAGTGAGTTCTCAAGAGCACAAAAGGTGATACTATGCAGAAAACATTTTATTGCAAATTAATGGCACTGATAAAAAGTAGATATTTAGAAGTCCTGACTATGATGGTTAACCAAGTATCCAAGGAAGAAGTAATATTTCAACCCCATCCCCATTCATCCACTTACCATTAAAAAATTCCTATCTGTTTTTAAAACTTCCTTAAAGCATTCAGTGTATTTTAAAATTGTCTATTTTCTCTTCCTAACCTATCTTCCCTTTTCCATAGTCTTTCCCATGCTGGTCTGGATCCTATGTTTTAAAAGATTCTGCTATAATAAATATTTACGAAATTGCTCTCTTATAGATAAGAGATTCAGCAAAGGAAATCAGACTTAGATGGCTAGGGGAAAAGTTTATAATTTTAAAATTTGAATAGAAAAAGTTGTTTATGGAAAGAACTTTCAGTTAGATGAGCCCAAAATAGCTATTTGGTAGTGTTCTTCTGGCAGAATAGTACATAGTAGTTTTTTGCTGTGATTATTTTAAAAATATTACTGTCAGAGGTTGATGTCTCTCTTCTTTCATAGCAATACTCTTTTTAAAATAAAAAGTATAATTATAATATTTGAGGGAATTTGTGTTTTCTGCAAAGTATCGTGATGGCTGAGTAGCATTCTGAAATTATGCAATAAAGTGCTTTATGCAATACTATGGAAAAATATATAAAATGCTTTACACATCAGATGCCTTTATCACTCTAAGTATAAATGCAGTCATATTACAAACTGTAAGCCTTTTACAAAGACTGTGAATTGTAAGAAAAAATTATTTGTGCCATTTTATGAAATAGTGCACTGCTACAGTAATACAGTCTAACTGTGCTTTCTAACCTGAAAAACAGTTTTATACTGGATGGTATTTAATTATAAAGCATGATTTGCACACGATTTTCAAACCCAAAGTAACTTTTAGACATGCTGTACATTTTGATGTATGAAATGTAAAGGTCACATGATTAATGCTAAATACATCTGTGTGTATGTGTGTGTGCACTGGGGATTGAATCCAGGACATCATGCATGCTGAGAACATGCTTTACCACTGAGCTACAACTCTGGCCCACTATTGCTAAAAACATTTTATGTATGATTTTGCTTTACTTAGTTGAATTTCAGATATTCAACAAAGTATTGTATCCTTAGGGAAAATGTAAAATCCTACCCAGAAACATTTTTACTTTCCATTGGCACTAAAAAATATAATTTTTATACTCAAAGAACATAAGCATTTCATAATTTTCTCACAGTTTAAATGCATCAATATGCATGCAATTTAACTATCATAAATGTTTAGATACTATGAATGCATTTTGTCAATCTACAAATAAAAAAATCATACAAAGCTTAGTTATATATAATAATAACAATTTTATGGAATTTCAGCTATATTTTTTGAGCTGTGCTTGAAAAAGTATATTGAATTTTGACTTCTGTAATTAAATGGCTAAGCTAAAATCTTAGAAACACTTAGGCTCATTTTCTCAAATTTATTTATTTTTTAAAAAATTATATGTATGTATCATGTAATGTTATTACCTCACGTATTTAACATTTTCATGGTGAGAATATTTAACATCTGCTCTCAGAATTTTTCAAGAATACAATATATCATCAACTAAAATCACCAAGCTATTGAGTAGATCTCTTGAACTTACTCCTCCTAACTGTAATTTTACATCCTAAGACCAACATCTCTCCGATTGTCATCCCAATCCCAACCATCATATTCTCTGGTGACAAACATTCAGCTTTCTAATTTTATGAGATCAACTTAAAATTCTGTGTGAGTGTGATCTTGCTGTATTTGTGTTTCTGTTCCTGGATTATTTTACTTGATAAAATATCCTCCAGGCTTATCTGCATCATTGCAAATGATGGACTTTCCTTCTTTTTTTTATAACTGAATAGTGTTCCATTTGTGTTTATATACCACATATTCTTCATTACTTTATCCCTGGATGGTCCCTTAGGTTGTTGTCTCAATGTTGCAATAAACATAAGAGTACTGACATGTTCTCATATGATTTCATTTCATTTGGACTTATACACAGTATTTAGATTGCAATATATAAAAATTTTTATTTTTTTTTATTTTTTTATTTTTTATTTTTCTGTGTGGATTTTTTTTTAATTTTTATTCTTGTTTTATTTAGGTTTACATGTTGACAGTGTAAATTGACTCATTGTACATAGATAGAGGATAACATATCAATTCTCTAGTTGTAAGTTGTATAGAATCACATCAAAATTTTTAAATCAGTGAAATGTAACAATCAGAATTTTTAAATCACTGTGCTATAACTAATATTGTTATGCAGGTTGAGAAAGCCAAGACAAAGTTCCAAGAAAAAAATTTTTCAATTGTCTGTACAAGTTAAATAAAATCAACTGAGAATATCCTTGAGCTTCATGCTGGAAAGGAATTTTGCATTTTTACCTATGGTGGTAAATTATAAAGAGAAGGCTTCAAGTCAGGTGGTGAGGCAGACCTGTAATCTCAGCAATCTGGGAGTCTGAGTCAAGGGGATTGTAAGTTTGAGGCCAGGTTAAGCAACTTAGGGAGACCCTCTCTCAAAATCAAATAAAAAGGGCTAGGTTTGTAGCTCACTGGTACAGGGATTTGGGGTTTAATCCTCAGTATCTGGAAGAAAATTTTGAAAAAAATACAAAAGGAGAAAGAAAGAGAAGGCTACAACTACTGTTTTCTAACTATCTTTTGACTAAGATCTTCAGCAATATAATTCTAGAAGCAATTCTAACTAAAAGAAAAGGATTAAAATGGGTACCATTTAATGGATAATTGTGTTATTTTCTAATGGTTTAGAATTATTCAGCTACCTATACAGTCTGAGATACTTTATAGAAAATAAGCTTCATTGGTTATTATCTCATTTACACTACCATTAGGTAATTATGATAGACACTTAACTGAAATCATTTCAAGATTAAAAATCTATCATCAGTGGACATATTCATGATTTGTATCTTTCACAAAAAGTTACCCTAAGAGAATTAATCTGATTTTATTTTCATCTCCTTTTGCAGAGGTATCCTAAAGAATCATTATTGACAAATTATCAAAGCTTTAATGACTGTTAAAAAGAAATATCTATTAAAATTAACTTGGAAACTACCAAGTTGAAATTAGATCATATCATTATTTCAATTCCTTCCATTTTAAACTATTTTTCACATTGTGATTTTTCTTAGCACCATGAATTGAACCCAGAGGAGCTTAATAATTAAGCCACATTCCCAGCCCTTCTCATTTCATTTTGACACAGTATCTTGCTAAGTTGCCTAGAGCCTTACTAAGTAGCTGAGGCTGGCTTTGAACTTGTGATCCTCCTGCCTCAGCCTCCCAAGCTGCTGGTATTACAGGCATGCACCATCATGCCTGGTTGCAGTGTGATTTTTCATCATTCATTCATTCATAAAGGAACATTATTATCTACCTATTAAACAGTATGTATTTGGCACTGGCAATGCAAAGATTAAAGCATTTAAATATATTCACGTAATTGCAGAGGCTATAAGTTATTATTTAGATAATTTAATCAGTGTATGCCAGAAACCTTAATAATTCTACATGACTTTTCTTTTACAAAGAAATTACGTTAGACTGTTTATTATAGTATTATTTCAATTTTCCACATAATTTTAGTGACAGAAGTTTTAAAATATGAGTATAATCTTTTTAAATATTTTTTAGTTGTAGATGGACACAATGTTTTTATTTTATTTATTTATTTTTATGTGGTACTGAGTATTGAACCCAGTGCCTCACATGTGCGAGGCAAGCACTCTACCACTGAGCCACAACCCCAGCCCTAAAATATGAATTTTTTAATTACATTACTTTCCACTCGACAGTTACTAGCATCTCTATCTCTTCTTTATGTAGTAAGTCATAAATTTTGATAAGATTATAGAATCTAAGATACACCTTCAAGGATCTTTGGGATATACTTTATTCAACCTTAAGGAGTGTGTTGGAATTTCTTCTATGACCTCCCCAATGGGGATGCAGAGGGAATATAGAGATTGATTAAGGGAGCTTAGAAGAAGAGTGAGAAAAGTGAATGAGAATAGATTTGTAAGACAAATAGCTCTTCCTTTCAATTTTATGGAAGCCTGCCTATGATTATTGTATAAGCCAGGATAAGTCAAATAATCAAATATAAAAGTTGCAGTGATTTTGCTGGGCATTTGAATTTGAAGAATGTATATCAAAGTAGATTAAAGAAGTCATCACAAGCGTCTTTTTAAGTCTATTATCTCAACATTTTACAATTAATGGATTTTTATAAACTAAAAATGATGAGTTCATAAAATTATTCATATGCTTTTCAATCATATCATAATTGTTTTTATTATAGTATTGAAAGTTTTGAAGTATCTTCAGGTAGGTATGTGATATATTTCTTTGATTGTTGCAGGACTATCTGTAAACCACACACACCTGAAGGGGAGAGGGGGAAGAAAAACAAAAAAGACACCCTGCAAACGGATGTTATGTGAATACTTTTCCCTGAAAATTCTGTTCCACATAAACACTTTCTTCAGGAAGTGTGTAGATTACCTTCACATTTAAAACCAAATTTATTGGTCTAACATTCCATTCATGGTGACCACAACCTACAATCAATCACTTTCACAAAACTTATTTAAAGTTGAAACAAATTCTCATCAGTCAGTATCATGTGTTTACTTGTGCTTTTTTCCCAGATAGGCACACAGTGTAATCAGACTTAGTTTCTCAGTGCCATGTGACATACTTGCTATGATGCAGAAGTGCTACACCATGTTCATTTCTGTCTTCATTATTTTGCTCACATTGATTTCTCTAGTTGACCAATTGACCAATATGTGTTCATTTCCTTCCCTGTCTAAAGGGACAAGACAGTTTAAAAATCAATCTAAATTTGGTCTTTTTAATCCACTTTAAGGCACAGACCTTGGAGGTCAGTTTTTGTGACACTTGCTAGGTTTATGAGCCTAGACAAATCACAAAAGATCTTTGTAGTCTATATTTCCTTATCATCATTGGAGGCAACAGTAGTCATGTCATGTGAGGTTCTTTTGAGACATAAGCTAATACACAGAAAATATAAACATGCTGTAAGGGTTGCTGCTGTTGCTGATATTATTGTTGTTGTTATCATTAAACTATGTGCCAACAAACCTAATCATAGCATCTCTTAGCTATTGTGTTTTAATCTCTTAAAAGTGTATGATATATCTCTTATTTGTAAGTATATGATATATCTCTCAAAGTAAGATTTAGGCAACTTCAGGTCTAAGTAAAATAGTAGGATAATTTATTTGTCACAGGAGAAGTGTCTCTAAAGAAGAGTCTGAGGAGTTCCCAGAGAGTAGTGGAAACTTGACCCAGGATTTGCAGAGCTCTTGGCAATGGAACAAAGAATTCTAGCAGGTGCCAGTAAGACACTTATTTAGGAAAATAGATACATGGTCAAGAAAAAATGCAGGCCATCTTGTGAATGAGAAATGCCTTTTAGGGGTTCCCAACTCTTCTTTTAAAGGCAAGTTACTTAGAGGTAGGTATCAGAAGATATGTGGGAATGATAGCAGTCTGGTGGCCTCAAGATAGTTTTAGTAGTTGGATCCATCTGCAAATGTTTGGGCTGATGTGGAATTCTTTATCTCCTTATTAGATAGTGCTGGAAAGTTCTCTCAATTATAGGTTTCTCAAAATTTATCTCTTAATCTATTTATTAGGAGTGAATTAATAATGCATAGGGAGATGTTGAAGGGGAGATGTTGCTCTTAGTGGAAATCCAATTGGAAGTCAGGAGGCAAAGGAACCCACTAATGAGTCACCTTGATAGGTCAAACTTCTAGGGCACAGGAATAAAGGTACAGATGGTACCTACAGGGGATAACAGAATCCAACCTTTATAGATTTCCCAGGAATCTGGGAGTCACATACCTGGGGGAAAGACTGGCTTAAGGAATGACAGGTAGAAATCTTCAAAACTTCTGAATGAAAATTTTACTTTCCTGCCTTTCTTTTATGTATTCTACCTACTTCTTATTTCTTCTATTCTACCTCACATTGATAGCCTAGATGTTTTTACATATTACATAGCAGGAGTTTAATAAAAATTCACTCAATAAGTGAAAATATAAAAAGTTTTATGAAATAATTTATGTTCATTCGTATACATTTATCAGTTTTAAAATTATGAAATAGAATTTGAAGAATAAATAGAAACAAGCAAATATAAGAAAAATTAAAATAAAAAAGATTTATTTTTTTGTCCTCCAGGGACTGAGTGTTCAAGGGGAAATTAAATCAGAAGACAAGTGTTTCTTACCCTAATCCTTATAATAAGGTTTGAATTTTAATTCATGTGCATGTATTAACTTGATAAATTTGAACAATAAAAAAGACTGTACAAACATGCCCTAGAGTGAAATGAGCAATGTAGGGCACTTAGAAAGTCCACAAAGGCCACATTAAGCTAAGAGCAACTTTGATACCTCCTTTACCTTGATTTTTACTTTTGTCTTCTCTTTCTTTGTCCCTTCATGACCAATTTTCCCACTCTTTCTCTTAGTCACAATTTAGAATATTAATTATTCTAACCTTCTTTTAGGACTACTTGAAATTTCAGGAGGATCATAGTTTTCAATATAAAAGGTTTGGGAAATTTAAGAAGATGGCAAAGATTTCAGAGAGAAATAACATTTGTAAGAAAAAAATCTTCAGTGAAAAACTTTGCCTATTTATAGACTAAATAAAGCATTAAACTAAGCACTGTGGCGTTTTTTGAAGTTATGAAGTGTTTATTGACTTCCAATTATTTTAATATGTAGATATTCATATTCTCCAGAAATAAAATTTATATTCATTTGCTTTTACCTATCAAGTATTCAATATTTTATGATGGAGAGATAGAGAGAGGGAAGGAGGGAGCGATCAAAGAGAGAGATGGGAAAAGAGAAAGATTAATTTAAGAAAGGGAAGGCTGGATGTTGTTATCCCCTGTAGGTACCATCTGTACCTTTATTCCTTTGCTCTATGCCCTAGAAGTTTGACCTGTGGTGACTCATCAGTGGGTTCCTTTGCCTCCTGACTTCCAGTTGGATTTCCACTAAGAGCAACATCTCCCCTTCAATAAGATGAGATTCTGAACAAGGACAATGATTTTTGAAAACTTATATCTGTGGCACATAATATGGAGAAACTCAGCAGGTTGCCTGTTTCTCTTGAACAGAGGTCTCAGTTTCTGTCATGTAGGTCTATCAACAAAATCCTTTTAATCACCAGATTTCCATAACTGCTCACTCCCTTCTCGTTAGAGAATGTTAAAGGAATCCATTGTTACTAGCTCAGAGCACTTTTAGTGCCTACATTTTGTGCATATATTTGTAAGTAGTCTTCTTTTACAACCCTTCCTTAAGCATTCTAATTTGAGTGTTCCATCTGTTTCCTCCTGTAAGCTTAAGTACAGTAGATAGATAGATGGTTCTTAATTACTGGAATCCCTGGTGCTAGTGGAATTTCACTTGTAAATATTGATTGTGTCTATGACTGGTGATGTTCCTAATTTTTAATATATTTATTTTTCATTTGATTATTATATGTGCTAATAACTACAGAATTAAAATAATAGTTAACAATCACTATGTGTTTATTAGTTGTTAGGTAGTGCTATAAAAGTCTTCATCACATTAGCTGAGAGCAGCCCTGTGAAATAGAAACTATAATTATTGCCATTTTAAAATGAAGAAATCAAGGCTTGCAGAGATCAAATGTCTTTGCAAAGTCACAGAGCTGGTAAGCAGCATAGAGAGATTAAACCAAGGCTGAGGATGCCATATTTTTGGCCATACCCAGTGTTGTGTACTGTCTAGTTTCACTGGAGAAGTCTGACTACAGACAACCAATATTAAAAGTAGGAAAAAAAAATCATAGTTTCCTACCGAGAAACCATTTAATACTAAAATTTTCACATGCATTTAATTGTAGTTCTAGGGTTTCTTTTTTTTTTTTTTTTGGAGGAAATGCTTGAACATTTTAAAAGAATGTGAGGCATTATATTATTCATTGATAAAATAAACAAAGTTATAAAACTTGTAAAACCTAAAGGACTATACCTAAACACTTAAAACTTTGTATGCATTTTTTTAAAAATATTTTTTAGTTGTTGATGGACACAATGTCTTTATTTTATTGCTTTGTATGTGGTGCTGAGGATCGAACCCAGGGACTCACGCATGCGAGGCAAGCGCTCTACCGCTGAGCTACAATCTCAGCCCCAAAACTTTGTATGCATTTTAAGAAGCCATTGAAGCAATGTATATTTAGGGCCCAAAATAAAAATAAATAATATCTATAAAAATTTTATAAAGAATTTGACTATTTGATAATCTATAATGTAAAGTATATTAATATTTTTAATAAATAATCACTTAAAGTAAAAAATAAATCATAAAATTTTGGGCTTTATCCCAATAAATAATAAACCTAAATGGAACTATAGAGTATATTTCTGCAGAAAACCTCAGTATTTTTTATACTCATCTGTTAAAATAAATTCAGTAATTCATATAGAAGAATTCAGAGAGTTGATCTCTCTTCTCATATAACAAAACAGGATATTTCTTGGTTCCATATTTTAAATTTTACTTTTTGGTTGTAGGAATGAGAGGAAGCATCAATTCATAGTACTGTTATGTTTGCCTGAATTGATTATAGTCAGATAGACACTGATTAGTTTTAAAAATAACTGTTCTTGAAGGGACTGAAGAGTATTCACATCAGGCATATTAATTAGTACAGCAACTATTTAATCATGTAGGGAGCATAATAGTCTTAAGCAAAAGTTTAAATTGTTTTGTTTACTCTAATGAGGGAAATTCTTCCCTTGTGAATGGCATTTGTATGTATGAGGGATGAGCAAGGAGATGAACTTCATAGATGATTCAAACTAAATAGTTTTGAATTTTAATTTTAAGCTTAAAATAAATGAAAAGGGAAAGTACATTTTCTTCTCAATTTTATAGATGACAATAAAAAAATACTAAGCTATTTCTTAATTAGTCTGAATGAATCAGCTTTCCATATTTGCAAGCATCAGTCATGAAATCAGTTTGTTCTGAAATGGTTAAAAATAAGTACTTTAAGAAAAGAATCAAAACAAACATCATCTACAACAAAACCCCTCACCACTGGGAGAAGCTGGGGAAGGCTTACTGACTCTCAGGGTTAAAAAAATCAAGGAAGTCATCAAAAGTTCAGGATCACAGATATGGAAGGGGATATCAGCCTCAAAGATGAAGACTGTACCTTCATTCCATGCTGGTACCTGGCCCCCTTCCCCACACACTTCCCTACACAAACATGCATTTCAGTTAAGCAGATGTACATCCATCAATACCATCAAAATTGTTCTTTGCATCATGGAAGTTCCTGTGCAACTTTTGTGGAGGCAAATTAAAAAATTAACAAGTTGTTATTGTGGAGGCAAATTAAAAAATTAACAAGTTGTTATTCTGATCCTCAGTAACAGTAACTCTTCAGGGAAGACTGACTAGCACTTGTCCTATATGAAACCCTCTAGATTGTCTTAGTGTAGTCTATTATAATGCTAAATAACCATTATTGTTCATTTCTAAACTCTACATAGTGCATCTTAATTGCATTTATCTCTCTTTTTGTCAGAACAGTTGAAAAATAGATGATCACTATTTTCTATCGAATGGTACTTTTGGTTTATAGAATTGAATTTTTCTTTTTGTTTTTGCCTTTGCCTTCTCTAAAATAAACAATCCATTTTTTTTAATACCAGGGATTGAACATCCTCAGCCCTTTTTTATTTTGAGACAGGGTCTCCGTAAGTTGCTTAGAGCCTTGCTAAGTAGCTGAGGCTGGCTTTGAACGTGCAATACTTCTGTCTCAGCCTCCCAAGCCACTGGTGTTACAGGAATGTGCCACTATGCCCAGAAATCTAATTATTTTATTTTTCTCCTTTGATAATTTCACTTTTTTATGTCTGGCTGTAACTCTTTGTCATCTTATACATATTTGCTTGGGTAACATCAAGAATTAGGAGTCTTTGTACTGTTCTTTACCTTATTTGTTAAATGCAGCCTTTAACTTGTGTTCCATTAGTTTGTATTTCTAGATTAGTTTCCTATCCAAACCAAGTTATTTTTGGAAATGTTTTAATATGAATTTTTATCCATCTATAGATGTCATTTTTTTCTGAAATACTTGAAATTTTTTCAAACATACTCTTTTATCTGAAAAAAAAATTCTAGAGAACTGCTTTGCGACGGGAGTTTGCAATAAAATTAACCTCATACGTTAATTTTATGGCAGGTAGAGCTCAATAAATATTTGTTGAATTTGCTCATCCATGTCCTTTTAAGTGATTTTCTTTATCACCATGTTGAGAATGATTTTAAGGATGTATCAGATTCATCAGAAAATTCTGACAGAATTTAATAGTATCTGGTGCCTTCATTCTCAGATATAGCCTTACTGATTTTTAGAAATCAGTTTTATGCATTATTACCTCTGTAATCAGTATACCTGTCTTTATCTATCTTTATCTCTATCATCTGTCTATCATCATCTATCACCTTTGCTCTATGTACTGCTACATTTCTCTCACTCTGCAAATTATTCATTCTATCATGAGAAACTAGAGTAGTGCACAGGTTACTGAATCATTGGGGCTGCTGCTTAGAATCTTGATCATTTAAAGCCATTTACAAACTGATGATGTGAAAAAATTTAAGTATACTTCGATATGAGTAGAAAAACTTCGGTATGAGTAGAAATGACTGCTAGTATTGCCCTTTATATGTGATGGAACATGTCTTTCAAAATTATTTAATAACTCACAAATTTCCAAGACTTTTGTTTCACAATTTTAAAAACATAATGAAACTTAACTTTTACAGTAGTTTTAGATTCACAGCAAAACTGAGAAGGAAGTACAGAATTCCCATATACTCTGTTTCATCATATGAAAACCTCCCACACTATGTCTCAGAATACAGTGGTAGATTTGTTACAATCAAACATACATGGACACATTTTATTTATTTATTTTTTTCCAAATTTTAAAATTTTATTATTATTATTTTTTAGAGGATAACATTTCATTTCTCTGGTTGTAAGTGATATAGAATCACAACATACTACATGGACACATTTTAATAAAGCGAGGTCAATAATTTATATCAGGATTTTTTCTTGGTGTGTTATTTTCTGTGGATTTGGAGAAAGTTTAATTACATGTATCTACCATTGTAGTATGATGTAGAAGAGTTTCACTTTCCTAACATTCCTGTTTTCTGCCTATTCTCTCTCCCACTAATACCTGCCACCCACTGACCTTTTCACTCTCTCTATAGATTTATATTTTTGAGAATGTCATATGTTGGACTCAAACAGTATGCAGTCTTTCCATGTTGGCTTTTATCATTTAGTCACATAAGTTTTAAACTTCCTCCATGTCTTTTCAAGCTTAGTTTTGCATTTGATTTTATAGGTAATTTTCCATTGTTCAGATGCAGTACAATTAATCCATTTGCCTCCTGAATTTAATTTTGGTTGATATTCCATTTTGGCAATTACTAATAAGGAGAATGAAGGTATCTCTGTTCAGGTTCTTGTGTGGACATTGGAAGTTTTCAATTCATTTGTGTAAATACCAGGGAACATGATTGTTGAATTATATGGCAAGAGTGGAAAAATTTGGAAAGAAACTGACAAACTGTTTTCCAAAGTGGTTCTCCTGTTTTGCATTCTCACTAGCAAAACTGAGAGTTCCTTTTGTTTCACATTCTCACACAGCATTTTGTATTGTCAATGTTTTGGATTTTGGCACCTCTACTATGTTTGTACTATTATCTTATTATTGTTTTAATTTGCATTTTCTTGATAGCATGATGCTGACCATCTCTTCATTTGATAAAGAAGATCATTTGACAGTATTTATATAATTTTATATAAGCAGTCTCTGTATTCCATGCCATTAATCTGTTCATACTGTCTACAATAACACATTATATTTCTTATTACAATTTTATAGTAAATCTTCAATTTCATCTTACTCCTCCAACTTTTTCTCCTTCAATACTGAGTTGGCTTTCTGAGTTGGCTTTTTTCCTCTCCATATAAATTTTAGAAAAATTTTGTTAATTCTGACAAAAAATTGGTTATAATTTTGATTGAGATTGCCTTGAGTTTATAGATTACATTGGAATCTGAGAATATTGAGAATATTGAATCTTCCTATCCACAAACATGGATTTTTATTTATTGCTTTTGTTTTCATCATAGCTTTGTAGTCTTCCTCCTATTAATTTTAGATATGTAAAAATGTGTCATGTAGCAATGTTTTGGCCATTTATGGATGAACATATGACAATGGTCCCATAAGATTATATTGCCTAGTGATTTGTAATCATTGTAGTTTTGATAAATGCATTCTATGATGTTCACAGCAATTATAAAATTGCTCAATGATGCATTTTTCTGAATGTATCACCATTGTTAAGAGATGTATTACTATATAGAGAGTAGATCTCCATCTAAATGTTTAATTTTGTGGAGTGTGCTAATGTAAATGGGATATTATTTTAAATTTAAAATTCTACTCTATCATTGCTGGTATATAGGGAAATGATTGACCTTCATATGTTAACTATGTATCCTGACACCTTGCTATGATCACTTATTAGTTCCAGGAATTTTTTTGGCTAATTTTTTCACTTTCTCTGTAGATAATTATGTCATCTGCAAAGAAAATTTTATTTTATTTTCCAAATCTTTATGCTTTTCTTTTCTTTTCCTAAATTATTTCATTAGTTATATTTCCAGTAAAATGTTAAAACAGCAGTAAGAAGGGACATCCTTGTTTCTGATCTTAGTGAGAAAAATTAATTTCTCATCAAGTGTGGTGAAAGTTGTAAATTCTCTGTGTGTGTATCTCTTTTTATCATATTGAGGTTGCACAGCTATTTCTAGTTTGCAGAGAAATTTTACCATGACTAGGTGTTGGATAGGTTACAAAGCTTTTTCTGCAATTACTGATATTATCATAATTTTTCTTCTTTTGCTTATTGATATAAGGGGTTATATGGATTGACTGATTATGAAAAGTTTAACTAGCCTTACATACAAGGGAGAAATCTGACTTGGTTGTGGTGCATAATTGTTTTTATATCAAATTTAATTTGCTAATATTTTGATGAAAATGTTTGCAACAGTTAGTGAGAGATGTTGGTATGCAGGCTTTTTATTTTTTATTTCTTTCAATGCCCTTATTTGTTTTCGAAATTAGAGAAAAGGCTAATCTCAAAGTTCACATTGGGTAGTATTCCCTGTGTTTCTATTTCTGGTAAAAAGTTTAGAAATTGGTATAATTTGCTCAAGTTTTAGAATTCACCAATGAACACATCTGGACCTGTTGCTCTTTTTGGAAGGTTATTTGTTGATTCAATTTCTTTAATACATACATGACTTTTTAAATTGTTTATTTCTTCTTGTGTTAGTCTTGGTAGATTTTTTCCTTTAAATAAATTGATCAATTTCATCCATATGCTCAAATGTTTAACCATAGTCTTATGCCTAATATCTCTTTAATTTCCCTTTAATGTGCATGAATCTGTAATTATTTCTCCTATTTTCTTTTTATTATTAGTAACTTTGTGTCTTCACTCTTTTTTATTGCTCTGATTAGAGGCTTATTGATTGTATTGATTTTTGTAAAGAACTTGCTTTTGATTTGATTGAGCTCCATTAAATTTTTCTGTACTAAATTTTGTTAATTTCTACTTTTTTACTACTTTTTTTCTTTTGCTTATTTTGGGTTTAATTTGTTCTTTTAAAAATTCTCTAAGGTGGAAGCTTATGTGACTGATTTTAGGACTTTATTCTTTCCTGATATATTCTTTCAAAACTATAAATGTCCTACTATACACTATTTTCTCTGCACCCCACAAAGTTCTGAAACTGAGGAAATACTACACAAGAGTAAGCCTATAGAAGTTGTATTTCAATTTTTTATTTACTTCTGAATAATTTTTATATTTCTCTTGATGTTTATTTTTTGATCCATTTGTTATATATAAATGTGTAGCTATTTTGGGGGGAGAGGTTACCAGGGATTGAACTCAGGGGCACTCGACCACTGAGCCACATCCTTGGCCCTATTTTAAATTTTTATTTAGAGACAGTGTCTCACTGAGTTGCTTAGCAATTTGCTTTCAGCTCGTGATCCTTCTGCCACAAACTCCTGAGCCTCTGGGATTATAGGCGTGTACCCCGCACCCAACCAAATGTGTAGGTTAATTCCCAAGGATTTTGAAATTTCTATTTTTCTGCAACCGATTTCAAGTTTAATATGCATTGTAGTCTGAAAACAGACAATGTATGATTTCTCTTATTTTAAATATGTTAAGTTGTGTTTGGTGTCCAAGAATATGGTTTAACTTAATTAATCTTCTATATGAGATGGAGGAAAATGCATAATTTGCTATTGTTGGATGAGGTAAATCATAGGTGTCAATTATATCCAGCTGGCTGATTGGTGCTATTAAATTCAACAATGGCATTTTACATTTTCTGCCTGCTGTATCATTTAATTGTTGCATTTAGAACATCGACATTTAAATTGGTTATTGCTATAATTGGAGTAATATCTACTCTTATGGTTTGGATATGAAGTATGTACCTGAAAACTTCTGTGTTAAGGCAGGTATGTTCATAGGAGAAATGAGTAGATTATGAGAGCTGTAACTTAATCTGTGCATCCTCAGTTAAATGGACTAACTGGTTGGTAATTGGAGGCAGGTGGGGCATTGATAGAGGAAGTTGATAACTAGGGGTGTTTTCAAGGCACCTCTTTCCTCTTCCTGGCTACCATGAATGGAACAGATTTCCTTTACCATACCTTTCCACCATGATGTTCTACCTTACCTACGGCTCAGAGCAGTGGAATTGGCTGACCAGGGGCTGAATCTCTGAAACCATGAACCAAAATGAAACTTTTCTTCCTCTAATTTGTTCTTGGCAGGTAATTTCGTTAGTGATTAAAAATTTGATTAACATACCTACCACACTGATTTTATTATCTGTTTTTGAACTGATTCTTTACTTCTATTTTCTTTTCCACACTTTTTCTGTTTTTTTTTTTTATGATTGTAATTGAGTACTCTTTTCTCTTTTTCAATTTTGAGGGATATTTTCTTAGCATACATAATTATGTGTTGATTGTTTTTCTCTCTCAACACTTTAAATATTTCACACAACTATCATGTTGCTTATATTGGTTCTTAGAAGTTACATGTGATTCTTATCTTCACTCTCATTTAGGTAACAAATTTTTTCCTCCTCTGGCTACTTTCTAGATTTTTCTTTTTATCTGGTTTTATTAAATTTTAATATGATGTCACCAAATACAATTCGTTTTGATTTATGACTTGGCATTCTCAAAGATTCCTGGATATGTGGCACGTTGTCTTATATTAATTTGGATAAATCATTTGTCATTGCTATTTCAAATATTGCTTCTCTTCATTTCTTTCTTCTCCTTTTGGTATTCTCATTACACCTTTCATTATTATCCTGAAGTTATTGGACATTATTCCTTGACATTTTAAGTTTATTTAATCTTTGTTTTACAGTTTTGAAATTTCTATTTTTATATTAACAAGGCTCAGAGATTCTTTCCTCAGCTACATCCAGTTAATTAATAAATCAAAGTAATTATTTCTGTTACAGTGTTTTTGGTCTCTAGCATTGCTTTTTTATTCTTTTCAAGAATTTCTCTCTCTTCTTATGTTTTCCATCTTTTCTTGCATTTTGTCTACTTTTTCCACTAAAGTACTTTATTAGCATGATAATCCTAATTTTTAAAAATTCCTGGTTTGTAGTTTCACCATGCCTACCCTATCTGACTCTAGTTCTGATGTTTGTTCATTTTCTTCAACTTGTGTTTATTGCCTTTAGGCATGCTTTGTGAAGTTTTGAATGGTGGCTATTATCTGCCAGATAAAGCAGCTATGGTAAATAGGCCCTTAGTAAGGTGGTGGTACACTGGGGGGAAGAGTGCATTCCATAATTTTGTTATTAGGTTTTAGCCTTTTGATAAGCCCGTGTCCCTTGACTGTGAACTTCTCAGGTTTTTTGCTATTGTTGTTTGTTTGTTTTCTCTTATTTGGAATAGGATGAATAGAAAAGGTAGAATTAGGTATTTCCCTTTCCTCAGGTAGATAAGGTTTTGATAAAACCCTAGTAGTTTAGACTCACAGAAAATAATTTCTTAGTGGTCTTATTGATAACAAAATACCTTGTTATATTTCATATTGCCCTCTACCCCTTCTAGTGCATGCCAAAAGAATAACGAACATTTCCCCTAATATTCACTTTGAAATAGTGGTTGAGCTTCTGCAGGTAAATCTAGCAAAAGTGTGGCACCCTGTGCCAACAAATGGGTCTTTTAGAGATTTTAACACTCAGACTTGTCCACAGTGAATCACTAGCAATTCATCAATTAGAGTTCATATTTTTCTAATTCAGCACTGCTTCCAGTGAAAGTTTCTGCTTATAAGTTTCTACTCTGCTAAGCACGGTTCTTAGTATCTGTCTCTCTCTCCAATTTTGTGGGCAATGGTTTGCCCTATGATGTCATTTCTCCTATGGATCTAAGATGATCCATTTGTTTTTAATTTATTTTTAGGATGAATAAACAACTTGTTTTAATTTATTTTTAAAATGTATCTTTACATGGATCAGAAAACAGAAATCTGTTTTGAAAATTTTTAAAAATAGAAATATACTTAAAATTAATTGACCATTTCTGGAAAATAGAAATTATTTGTATTTTCATGATTGCATTTTTGTGCCTAGAGCAGAAATGATAATAATGAATGTACAAGGGATAAAAGAATAAGTTAATGAAATTTTATGCTATTGTTAATATTAGAATTTAGCAATACTGATAAATTCTATGAATAACTGCAAAACAAATTTCCATCTTAAGTAATATGATTTTACATAGAAATGTCCAAGTTTATAATTTAAGTCAAACTATTTTGAACATTTGAGAGTATTAGTTATATTTATATAAAATAATATTGAGACTCCATGCTTATAGTTTAATTTTGATAATTTGATATATATAATAGCACCAGATTTATTTTATGATAATAAAAAACTTAATCATCTACAATTTAAATAATATATTTCATAATAATATATTTGAAGAGGCAGTGTCAGAACATTTTGTTGTATCATTTTATTCATATACTACATGTTTAGGGAGGCAAAATGTAAAGCAATTCATATACATTTGAGGTCAAAGTATTTTCTTCAATTATCTTTTTACAAATAATTATATGAAAAGCAACACTATGTGTTTTGTTAACTGCTTAGGATGCAATTTTCCAGAAAGTTCCTTTATAGGCTAAGGGTGGATTTTCTTAAACATCTATGGCTTATATAACAATAATGAGCTATGAGGTTTTCCAAAACATAGAGCTTATTATTCTTTGTTTGATAAGCAACAACCCAGTACTTAGCATGCTGCAAAGCCTCATTGAACAGCTTTATTCAATAGCTCATAGGTGTTCCTGTTAGGTTTTTACTGTACATCGAAGCCAAAACCACTGAGTAAAATCAAATAGAGACTTCCAAATACAATGATTGAAGCAAGAAATTTGTCCAAACCAACTCATGATACAAGTGAAGTTTTCTTAGTCTTTAATAGGTTCAATATGTATTTTATAATATTGTCTGATCCTTTAGTTTCTTCTAAAGTAGGAAGCAAAAAAAAAATCAAAATAAAATGAAACTCAATCTCTGAAGATAAAGGACTCTGAAATATACTACCATTTAACTAGTATTTTGCAAGTTTATAATTCCAAGGAACAGATCCTTTGCACACTACACATCAGGTCTTTTCTTTGCATGGTAGTGAAAGGTTTTAGTTTGGAATATGAACTTCTTTCCCTTCAATGTGCTGCAAAAATTATGTTTCTCCACCACCACTTACAATTATATTTCAAAATACAAATAGACGCAAAGCAGAGAAGAAAAATGAATGTGATGATAGTTTGATTTTTAAAAATTTTCAAAATAATAAGAAATTCTTATTTAGCAATCAAAATCAGTATTTTTCCATTATGTGATAAACAGATATAAAATAATTTGTTTTTGAAGAGAAATTTGAATTGTGATATTTTTTATATTACATCAAATTTTTAATTCAAAGGATATTGCAGGTGGCTAAAGTATCCAAAATTTTCAAAAGCAAGAAAGAATTTAGTATATCTACAGAGCAATAACATTTGATTCAGTGATGCTGAATAATTAAAGTTCATAAGCTTGTACATAGTAACATATAATTAGATACTCTCAAATATTGTTTATTCGTTCATTTATTTAATTCAACAAATATTTCCAAGTATGTATTATTAACAGGCACCATTCTAAGTTTTGAGAACACAGGAAGGAGCAAAACAGACACTTACCTTATTTTCAAGGACCTTGTTTTCTTGTTAGTGGAAATTAGTAATATATAACTATTTATATGATTAACACTTTTATATAAGATATTAATTTTGTGTGGTGCCATAGAGAATGACAAGATGGCAGGTTATTTCCTTACATTTAGAGTTCAGAAATCTTTCTGTGGAAGAGCATTTGTACTGAGACCTATATGATTAAAAGGAACTATACTTGTTTCAGTGTGAAAGGGCTGTGAATAGAGTGATCACGACAATAAAAACAGCAAATAAGAGACTGACTATAGAATCACCTGGTCATGTTAAAACAAAAAAAAATGTTTTTTTATATATTTATTTTGTATCCTGCAACTTTATTAAATGTGTTTTGATCAATTCTATAGCTTTTGGATGATAGAGTCTCTATAACACTTTTTTGTTTCTGTGATATCAGCTATAGTGTCTCTTCTGTCATTCAGAATTTTATTTATCTCCATTCTTCTCTTCTTAGTCCCACCAAAATTTCTCAATTTTATCTTTTCAAAAAAGCAACTCTTAGTTTAGCTGATCTATTCTTTTGTTATGATAGTGTCTATTTCATATATTTTTGTTCTAATATTTACTGTTTCATTTGTTTTGTTAACTTTTGTCTTTGTTTTGTTTTTCCACTTCAGATGTACTGATAGATTATTTGAAATTTTTCTTTTGTCTCAATGTAGGCATCTATCAATATAAACTTCTCTCCGGGAACTGCTTTTCTCGTGTATTCTTTGTTCTGGTATGTTGTATTTTCATTTTCATTTATCCCTAGATTCTTTGCAATTCTTTGATTTCTTCATTGATCCATCAGAAGCATGCTTTTAATTTCCACATACTTGTGTATTTCCAGTTTTCCTCCTGTTACTAATTTCAGGCTTCATGTTTTATGTTAAGAAGAGATAACTGGTATAATTTCAAAATTTTTATACTTGTTAATATACTTTTTTTGCCCTAATTTATGATTTATCTTGGAAGATATTCCCTGTGTTCCTGAAAAGAATGTTTCCTGCTGCTGTTGATTGAAATGTTTTGTATATGTCTAATTAGACCCATTTGGGGCTTATAATGAACTACCCAAGAAAAAGTAATAAAACAATCCCATTTAAAATGACATCAAAAATTAAAATTTTTAGGCATAAATTTAACCAAATAAATTTAAGAATAAATTTTACAGAAAGATCTGTTCACTAAAAGTAAATACTAAAATACCTGATGGAATTGGGATGTGGCTCATTGGTAGAGTGCTTGCCTAACAAGCATGAGACTATGATTCAATCCCCAGCATTGCAAATAATAATAAAAAATAAAAATAAAACAATGATAAAAATTGAAGACAAATAAATTTAAAGATTTTGTGTTGAAATAATTAATATTGCTATAATATCTCTGCCACACAGAATGATCTACAAATTCATACAAGCTATACCAAAATCCCAATGGTATTTTTCATTGAAATAGGAGAAATCCATCCTAAAATTCATATAGAACCACAAAAGATGAAAAATTCTCAACTGAGCAATTATAGCAAAGCTGGAAACATCATATTGTCTGATTTCAAAATATACCATAAAAATAATCTTAAAAACAGTAAGATACTGTTTTAAAAATTAGACATATGTTCCATACCCTGTCCCCCCACATATACACACACACAAATAGTATTTATACAAGGTGATGGATATCTTAATTACTGTATCTTGATTATTTAAATCATTTTATAATGTATATATTTATCAAAACCTCATGTTGTAGACATGTTGAATATATAAATGTATATAATATACAATCATTAATAATATAAATATATAATTATATATTAAGTATATATAGTTTTTTACATTTTTTTCATTTTTTAAATTGTTCCAATTAACACATGACAGTAGGATGAATTTTGACACATTGTGCACAAATGGAACATAACTTCTCACTCTTCTGGCTGCACATGGTGCTGAGTCACACTAGTAGTGTAATTATACATGTATATGTGGTAATAATGTCTGTCTTATTCTACTGTCCTTCCTGTCCCCACTGCCCCACCCCTGCCCTTATTACCCTCTGCACAATCCAACGTTCCTTCATTTTTTTCAACCCCTCCCTGCCACTATGGATCAGCATCCACTTATCAGAGAAAACATCAGCCTTTGGTTTATTGGGATTGGCTTATTTCACTTAGCATGATATTCTCTAATTCCATCCACTTACATGCAAATGCTATAATTTAATTCTTCTTTAAAGCTGAGTAATATCCCATTGTGTATATATATCACATTTCCTTTATCCATTCATCTGTTGAAGGGTATTGTAAATTGAGCTGCTATAAACATTGATTTGGCAGCCAGGCACAATGGCGCAAGCCTGTAATCCCAGCACTTAGGGAGGCTGAGACAGGAGAATCGTGAGTTCAAAGCCAGCCTCAGCAACGGCGAGGTGCTAAGCAACTCAGTGAGACCCTGTCTCTACATAAAACACAAAATAGGGCTGGGGATCTGGCTCAGTGGTTGAGTACCCTGAGTTCAATCTCCAGTACCAAAAACAAAACAAAAAAAACAAAACAAAACATTGATTTGGCTGTGTTACTGTAGTAGGTTGATTTTAAATCCTTTGGGTATTTATCAACCATTTTGGTAATAGAGGAATTGAGGCTTAATGAAGTTAAAATAATTTGTCAAAGATGACATAAAAGGTGAAGGTAAAAATAGAATTCTTATGCCATGCATTTCATTCTTAGAGTCTTAATTTTTAACTACAAGGCAATATTCCCTTCATTCTGATGAAATACATACATCATGGTGAGGCACATATTCTCATTGTTAGAATTTCTAACACCACAATCAGATTTGCTATTCTTTCATTTTTATGACACTGAACATAATACAGATGGTCCCTGGCTTATGATAGTCAGACATGACTTTTCAATTTTATGATAGTTCAAAAATGATGGGCATTCAGTAGAAATTGTACATCAAATTTTGAAATTTAATCATTTCCCAGGCTAGTATTCTGTCATACAATAATCCCTCTGGATACTGAGCAGCATCAGGGAGATTCCAGTCAGCTATGAAATCAAAACAGTAAACAGTAGATACTCTACAATGTATTGTGTTGCTAAGCAAGAACACTTATAGGTTGGAAGTATTAAATGAATTTTTACTTATAATGATCTCAACTTGCAGAGTGTTTACTGGGATGTAAACCCATTGTAAGTTGAGAAGCATCTATAAAGTTAGGGTTAGTATATTCATTTGTGCTATATAATAAATGTCTATTTTATGTATGAGGGTGTGATAATCTTTGTAATTATATTATAAATGATAACCAATTCTAAATTTTATTCACTCTTTTATTAATTTTTTGATAGAAGTCAATAGCATTTTTATTTGAAATATATTTTATAGCCAGGCATTTCAGTATCTTATCTATTCCTTACTGAGATGCTTCTCAAACAAATACTCATGATTCTGGGATATTGACTGTTTTTTAGAATGCCTTGAAGTTGCAGAAAATATAGTGAGACATCCTGATATATAGACTTTTGTCTCCAAATTTTGGGCAAACATCTTTATGATGAATTACAAATCATGTAATATTGAATAGAATATAAATTATAAACTTTTTAAGGTAAGAGATTTCAAATAAATTTGTGTGAAAGATACCTATTTTTCTCATTCCTTATATTTGCCACCTGAAAATCATACTCCTTTCTATCACTAATTTTATTTAAATGGAAAAATTTTAGAACTGCTACATTTAGATATCCCTTTAATGTACATTTACACTATTGATACTATTGACAGCTTTAGCACTTTTTTATTCTTTGCTGTACTGAGAGTTATTAAAACAAGGAGTGCTGTACCACTGGGATACATCCCCAGTATTTTTTATTTTTTATTTTGGTATGATATCCCTAAATTGAGTAGGTTGCCATCAAACTTATGATTCTATTACTCAGCCTCCTAAGTCACTGGGATTATAGGCATGAGCCATTGTGCCTGATTATACTATGATTTTTTTAAGTATTGAAAGATGAGATAAAGACAATCATTTCGAATTTACTATCAGTTTGTAAATTTGAAGTTTCAAAAAGCAGACTTCAAAAGTATCCCCAGATGTAAGTAAACACATGAATCATGTCCATTTTTACATAATGCCATAGTACATAAACCAGAGCACCAATTTATAAATTTATGAACTAAAATCCTAAATGCCCACATTTTATATAGTATACTTCCTCTTCTATTATCAATGTATCAAAATTCTTTGGAGGAAGATAAGAAAGTAAAAAGATATTTGTTTGTAGGTACATAATATTTGTGTAGTAGACTTGAATATCTATGCAAAGTGCTAATTGGCCTCAAATTTATCATTTCCTCTTTGTGAATTGTGCTGAACCCCACTGCCAAATCCATCTTTTCCAAATTACATTTATCTATGCTAGCCATCCATTTCTGTTTATTACTATACTTCAAAAATATTGGTATCACTGAGCAGCCATGGTAAGTTACCATATAGAATTGTCTTATCTCATTATAAATTGTATAAACTGAATTAAATAATCTCTAACTAGTATAAATCCCAATCCCCACCACCTACTATCCAAGCAGTAATTGGTAACTCAGATGAGTCATATTAATTAAAGTTTTATTCATTGTTTAGAGAAAAATAGAGTAAGGATGTTCAATTTAGCTGTGAAGCACTAACATTAATGGTATATATGTAAAACAAATGACCTGAATACATTAGAGATATAGAAATAGAACTAATGAAAAGAGAGTTATTGGGGACAAGAACAAACTTTGCAAGGTAGGACAAGGTTTTATTTGGGACAAGAATTTCTATTTAGAATGTATCTGTGTTACCAATCTGCCTCAATTTGATCTCCTTTTATATTCTTATTTTTTGCAATGTATCTTATTTGGAGCACAGTAAAATAGCACTTTGTACTTACAGAGCATGTTTCATCAGAAAGGTCAGTGTACTTTTCAAACTCATTAATCCTTACAGCATCCCTAGGGGTGTGTAATATATTATACAGGTGAAGAAATTTAAAGCTAAGATGTATAAACAACTTTGTCCTGTCACATTGAAATGAAATAAGCAAATCTCCAATTAACCCATTGTAGATGCAAAAGTTTTCAAGGTCATGAATGTGATTTCTAGGGCAAGGGTAATGATTCAAATAAATATCTTCAACTAAAACAATGTTGGTAAATAAGTTAAATAATGAAACATGCTTCATGCTCTTAGCAAGCATATGATTTATCAATGAAAATGTGATTTTTGCTGTCGTTTTAACTTAATATTTTGAAAGAAATGAAAGTCAGGCCCAAGAAATGCTGGTTTAGATCTAATTTAGAAAGCTCACTGGGAGTTAAAGCCTTTAAAGTTATATAGTTACTTCTATTTAAAATTGAATATTATCCAAATTATCTGTGAACTTTCTATTAAAGAATCTGTTCTATCTAAAATGAATGGATCTAACCTTCTTGTAGAAACAAGTAGGTTATTAGTAAACTTAGAGGGTACAGTGAAAATTCTGGCCAGAATATTCATAGGCAATTAGAGTTAAACTAGAATAATTTTCCATTAAAAGCAAAGGAAGTGGGTGTTCAAAAATATCTAGAGAGAAGATACATTAATAATTACCAGATGATATGTGCTATATCCAAGGCAAATCTGCTGACTTCATGATCCTAGGGAGTTAAGAGATACACTAGTGTTCCTACTTTTAATATAAAAATACCATCCAAATATTACACCATCTTTCTTTTATTTTAAAAGGAAAAGGTCCATGTACAGTAGATATAGATATTTTAGATAATTGGTATAAATGCCTTAGATTAAAAAGTATTTTAAGGAAAACTCATGGCTTCTTTGAATGGAATGTAGGTGTATATAAAGTAAATACAATGTGTTTTTTTAATGGATGTGTCAAAAAATACAAAACCACAGCTATTTGTTAAACATTCTTGAATCTTGGTATGACTTTATGATGAGCCTTCTAAGTATTTTTAGCATTTTTTACAAAATTATTCTCTACCTTTATTGCTCTGTTAAGTGACAAGAAAATAAACACTTTTGCCATCCATTCAGTAATTACACTCAGTAATACCTTCTTTATTCTGAGTATATATCACAGAATTTACAGAGCATTCAACACTGAGAGTTTTACTCAGCATCAGAACCCCTAAGTGTTGTGATCTGTCCTTATGAGCTCTCTGTTTCTGTAAATTCCAGGGATTTATTCTACAAAATAGTTCCCTGAATTGAACACTTAGTACCTTTTCACTGAACTTTATAAAATAGCTTATAATGGTTCTCACTGATACATATTTTGGAACATTTAATTTATCCTTCTGTATTTGTTTTTAAATCCATTTTATAAATTCAACATTTTACTGAATATCTTCTATGTAAGGGCACATTACTAAATTTGGGAAATTAAGGTAAACTAGACACTGTCTCTACTTTTAAAGAACTTATTTATGATAAAGAGTAACATGTAAGGAAATGACCATATTATTTATTAATGCACTTTGATGATAATATGATAGCAATTAGAATGAATAAATAATAGAATATACATATTTGAGGAAAATGACTAATTTTGCCTAGGGCCACTAGAAAACTTGATTGAAGAGGAGCTATTTGAGCAATATCTTAAAGGACAGATGAGTTTCTTAAGTAGTAAACCAGGGTATTTCCATAAAGAAACAATGTTTTTTAAGAATACAATAGTGAAAGTGGGTAATGTAGTCAGGGATTTACAAATAATACAGTGAAAAAGTTTTGTAAAGATTAAATAAATTTAGAGTCAATGACATTTTTTCTATGGATATTTTCTTATAAGAAAGTAGTCTCCAAAGTATTTTGATTTTATAATTCTATCAATAAATATGTTTTGCAAATGAAATATTTAATATTTAATTATGTGACATCATGACATGACATATATACTACAACCATTATTAAAATGCACAAAATAGAAATAAACAGGATAAAAATTAAATGCGATTAATAGTAGCTTAACTATTTAAAAACCTTATTTCATGTATGATACACTTTTAACTCTCAATATAATAGCGTTTAATATATTAAATATGTTTTAATGAGAATGATCAAATATATTGTATTATTCTTGGAAAGTCTAATATGATATTCAGTTTTCTTCTAGGTGCTTAGTTTTAAAAGCTATCCAATGGTTATATTTTGTTCCTAAAACATATATATCTAAAATTTTTTAAAAATCAAGAAAAAAGAAAGTACATTATTAGCTTCAAAGCAATTAGAAGTAGTACCCCTTAGAGTAAGTAGTTTACTGTCTTTTGTTTCCATGTTGCCACTTTCCTTTGTTTTGAATCATAATATGTATATTTGATAATGTTCATCATTAATGGTGGATGTAAAATAGTAATTTCTAAAATAGTAATTTCTACTTGCTTATGTCATTTTTCATCTGCTGTGATGAAGTTGTCATTAATTTTACTTCATCTTAGGACTATCAAATAGTTAATTTGAAGAGCAAAAGAAGTGAGAATTCCATATTACTTTGTTTACATGTACTGTGATGTGCTTACATATGTCCAGTTGACTACATGTCTTTTTACCTTGTATTAACTAAACAACTAACACAATTTAGACATGTACCTCAGTCAGTCATTTTGTGATGGAACTTTAAAGATGGAACAGAAAGAGAGAAAGAGAGAAGAGAAAGAAAGAAAGAAAGAAAGAAAGAAAGAAAGAAAGAAAGAAAGAAAGAAAGAAAGAAAGAAAGAAAGAAAGAAAAGAGAGAGAGAGAGAAAGTTTGGAATTGGGTGCCAATCTTAAAATTTCATTCCCTTCTTATTCCTTCAAAACAATATAAAACAATTTAAAATTCAAATATTCTCTTCTTTTTCCATACTGGTTTACATTGAGTATACTCCAGAGTTATCCAAAGAAAATCAAATCCTTCATATCTGTCTTCACATTGTCAGCCCTTCCCTAAATAATTTTTTTCCTATACAGTAAGACAAGGTTTTATATTATAAAGGCTATTCTTTTTAGATGTAGGAAAAAGTTTTTTCCTCTGAAATATTTTAACCCTCTTAGCACTGGGTTTGATGCATGAGTTTTCTAAAAGGGGTTACTAATATTCATTTGCCAATTTAATTTGAATCCAGGGCACTAAGGATGGAATTGTGCTTTTTATATTTATGGGTTTATATTTCCCACAAATCATACAGAAATGTCAAAATTAAATTTCAGTTTTTCTAATTGCCCAGAGAAAATTTTTAAGTAATTTATTAAAATGATAATTTCCCAATTCTAAACTGTCATAAAACCATCTTCAATCATGTTATTTTTTAAACCATCATTATAGGAATTACTTTCTGTACTTTTAGTGTTAGTTACATAAATGTTTAAATGTGGGAATATTTTGATATTTTTAAGTCATTGACTTAAACTGAAAATGTCTCAGTGTATCATTCTGTGGTTTTTCTGGTTTTTGTTTTTTTTGGTACTCCGGATTTAACTCAGGGATACTCAACCACTGAGCCACATTCCCAGCCCTATTTTTGTGTTTTATTTAGATACAGGGTCTCACTGAGTTGCTTAGTGCCTTGCTATTGCTGAGGCTGGCTTTGAACTCGCAATTTTCCTGTCTCAGCCTCCCAAAGTGCTGGGATTACAGGCATGCACTGGCCTGGTTCATTCTGTGTTTTAGCCAATGAATATCATTAGCAAAACAAAGGAAAAAAAGGAAAATCAAAACTCCCAAATACTAGCAGAAACATAATAAATCAATTTTTTGCAATATTGCCCCCATCAACAAAGCTTTTTACTACCTGTGGCAAATTGTCAATTGACAGGTAAATTGAAGAGGAAATGAGTAAATAGTATGCAAAATGTTAGGTACACATACTCTAGTCACTTAAAATAATTTTTTAAAAGTTTCATTTTAATGAAAAAAGTCCCACTTTTATCACTAGTACCAAAGTAAAATCAGTTGCATAATCTAGAGTTGGGTGGTTATTACCACTGTGTAATTTCCAGTTCTTCCTCAGTTTACTTTAGTGAACAACATATTTACTATTATGGAGGCAGTTAAACAGAAACATTCTCAGCAATATCATCATATTTTTTTTATTCTTTTAGCCTGATTATCTGACATTGATATTTTGTTTGAAACATAGTGAGTGACTTATAATTAAAAGTTTAATAAATGGATCATTCCATTGATGTATGAACATAGCTAAATGTCACTCTTCATTAAAAACAAAACAAACAGAACAAAAATCTTTCAACAGAAGTAACATTTGTCCACTATTGTCTGGCTGGAAAGATCAAAAGTTTCATGGGGTCACTTGTAGAATATTTTTGTTTCTGTTATATATTGCATTATTTATTGCCCAGTGTTGTGAAAGAGAGGCCATCAATATGTGTTTATTGAATGAAAAAATATTTAGTCACACATAGTAACTCATTTCTTCATGAAAAATTATTTAGCCCTTCAGCCTAGCCTACTTTTCTGGTGAGCTAACCACATCTATAAACTTTTCAAGTCCTTTTATTTGTTAATCCATTATTGCTAAGATTCCTTCACATGGCACCTGTGGAGGCAGCCCAAACTGAACTTCAGAAGCAAAGAAAAGATGATATCAAGACTATTTTCTTTGTTAGATATTTTAGGCATAGTGCTAATGCTTTTCAAGGCCATATGCAAAAAGTCCAATATCTGAAAACAAAATATTGACTCTAAAGCATGAATATATATATATATATGACATTTTTGAAAACCCATACTTACGCTTCCAAATAAACATATTTAGAAGCTCCACAATTCCAATTCCTCTTTCTCATGGTCTTCAGTCATACTATTTCTCTCACTATCACCTGGCAGATCTACTTTTTCAACAAAAACAGTCATTTTTCAAAGTGATGTGTCTTATTACTCTCTCTCAAACTTATAATTTTCCAATACTTTAATGTATTTATATTAGAAAATAATCCTTACCAAAAGGCTGCGCGACATGTCTCCTGACTACCTTTCTGAATTTGCTTATTTCTTCTTTCAGTTCCTCCTCTGCAAACACATCAGGCTTCATGTTTAGCTCTAAGGTTTTCCTGACAGTTACTATTACCTTTTTTAGTAATAGTTCCTTCTGAGATTATTGTATGATGGTCTCCACTAATGATTTATATTTCAAGCCAAACTATTCTTCCTTTGAGAAGATTTCTCTTGCTGCTCTTCTAGATTAGCATCCATTCCTTCGTCTGCTCATCCTCTAGCTCATTACACTTTTTAATTTTCTTCACAGCTTACAGCAATACAGGAATATTCTTATTTATAGATAGTTTTCAGTTTCCCCTATATCTAGTGTACACTCCATGAGGTCAAAACTTAGTTTCATTCATAGTTTCATCACTAATAGCTAAAATGGTGCCTGAAAATTTTTAGGGGACCAGTTAATATTTGGTAGGAGATCAATGAATAATAGTTTTACAAACAGATAAAAACTAGACTTAAAATTCAGGCCATTGAATTAAAGTTATTATATATGTTGTTCAGATTTTTTTCCATTTTTTCATTATTGTCTCAATAGCCTCTCTTAAAATTCTCTACAGTAGGATTCTGAAGAACAAATAAGTTTTACAGAGATTTCTTCTATAACATGTACCATGGGTATAATTTAACTATATATTTAGTTTAAATTATTTTAGGGTAGTACTTATTTACATTGGATCCTGTATTTTTTATTTCATTTCATCTGAACTAATTCAAGAAATTTTACAGTTTATTCAGGACTTAGCTAAACTAGATCACATGTATATAAAAGAACCCATAATTTTAGTGAGAATTATACTGTACTGATGATGTTTGAAGCATATAGAAAGTAGGGTTAATGTAACTTTCATCACATTTTACCAAAGTTATTTCCTTTTGTCTGCCACAGAGGTTTAAAATCTGGTGTTCAACACTTGCAATTAGAAAGTTTTAAGATATTGAAAAATTATAATACCTTTATCTTCAGAGACATTTTTGTGAAATATAGTTATTCAAAATTGTGAACTCCTTCATGTCCTTAAAATTGGATATTGTAATGCTGCCCTTAAAAAGTCTTAAACTAGATCTTATGTAACTTCTTTTGTAGTCTGTATTAAATATCATTGTTTTTAGTGCATTCTACTTCAAGCTGTTGTTTATACCTTATATAGAATAAGGGTTTATCTTCTTTCCATGCTCCACCTCTTGCAAAGAGAGCAGCTGTTGTCCTGTAAAAGAATGCCAAATTTAAACTTTAAGCACCTGGAGACAGGATAGGCCCTTCTGAAGTCCCTTATTTCTAGAATGCTATACCTAAACTGAGTTTGAAAAGACTAAGTTAATGTTAAGGAAGCCATGAATTTTGCGTCAAATTTATCTTACTTGGATAAGATATCAATTCTTTGTCCATAATACAGATATAGTAACTGGAACTGTCTGCAACTTCACTGCTGTTCATATAATTGAAGTCTTGAAGCAAGGTTTGATTTAGAGGTTTCAGGGGGACTAGATTTCAGAACTTTGCTGACATTTTGAATGTGGAGGTAGAATGTACACAACTCTGCCTTCATCTGCTTTTCTCTCCACCAAAATGTGTAATTTTGGGTTTGTAATTATAAAAGTTTACTCATATATATATATATATATATATATATATATATATACACATACATATTTTATTGATGCATACAAGTCTATCTTTTTTATTTGTGGGACTCTTTGCTATTCAATTACATTTCAAACACCTGAGCCTAAAATAGATTTCTTTTTTGGAGGAGAGACATAATATTTGTGCATTCTATGGGGTACATTATGGTAACTATATATGAAGTGTAATAATCAAATCAGCATATAGTATAGGTTTACTGATGTTAATATAAGGTCATAGTTTTGTGTGTGTATGAAGCCAGTGCTGGTAGTAAACATCACTCTGCTCTGTGCATTTTATTAATACTCAGGAATCAAAGACTGGCCTATTCATTATAATGAATAGGTAAGGAATAGAATTTCATGTACTTTATGTAATTTACCCAAAGTTACATAATAGAAAGTATTCTACAGCCAAAGTGCTAATCCAGAGCTGTCTAATTGGCCAAGTGTATGCTACATCTACCCATATTAAATTGCTGTCAATAAGATATAATACATTTTAAAATATCTACTATTCATAAACTACACAGCTTCTTGTCCTCTAATAGAAGCCCCAAATCCATCAATATTTCTTGGAATGACAGGCTTCAGTAAACCATAACATCTTCTGTAAAGTAATTGAAGGTTCATATTTTATAATTTTTATGAATGTGATCTTGATCAAGTATTCATGTGATATATATAAAAAATTATATGAATACACATTGTATATTAACAAAATAAAATTTATGTAAAGACAAGCATATATATACATACACAAAATATGTAAGAATGTAAAACTCTGTCTTGAAATAAGTTAGAACTTGAGTTCTTGAAGTAACATATAAATTAAAATTCTTCTTAATAAGAGTTTACAGAAAAACACTATAATATTTGTCCATCCTATTATGAATTATGAACTGAACTTAACAATGGAAAAGGTTCTTGATGGCTACAAAATTTAGTAGCTTATCTGTAGTGCATTGATAGGCCTTTTTAAAAATATAATTTATACACTTCAAAGTGGTGACACATTATTTTGAAATAAAAAATGTTAATCTAAAGCATATTTTCAATTAAATAATACCTTTTATTATGGACTATATAGTGGAATATATAGTTTGAGGATTTTCTATGTAAGCTGTGAGTTTAATCCAGTCTACATATCATCAATGTGATTCCAATAGATCCTTTATATTCAAATACAGAACACATTAAAGATTCTAAGAAATGAATACTACAGAAGAAGCAATTTTGTTTCTACATAAAGATTATTTCAAACTTATTTCCTGTTATCCATATGCCTACTTTAAACAAAGAAGAACTGACAATTATATGACTGCCATTTATTCAAATACTTCAGTGCACATGTTTTCAATTATACTTTGCAATGTAATCAGTTTATTTGCTGTGTCCTTTATGTCCTTTATTTTCTCTTCAGCTGCTTTGCTAAGGAGAAAAACGGGAAAGTTCTCAATGTAAGAAAATGGGTTGAAAGTTATTTTACCATAACCCTTCTCAGATTTCAAAGATACTGTGAATAAGACAAGATATTTTATGTAAGATATTTTATGTAATTTCACTGAGATCATGAACTGATTGGTAGTCAAGGAAAAGGGTTGAAGAATTACAAATACTTCCTTTGTTCTTCTAACATCATACATGCAGTTAAAGAACAATTGTTGATTCTTCTATGTGAAGATGGCATAAGGAAATGGGAAAAAAATAAACAGCAGAAATGATTCACTAAAGATATTATAACAGTTATAATCTTCAATGTATTTGTCAAACAAAAAGTAAAATCTCTTGTTCTTGAAATCTACATATCTTACAATCAAAAATTCACTTCAGCAAAAGCTGTATCCACATTAGCATTTCAATGGTGCATATTTTCATTGTACTATTCAAATTACTTTAATCTCCCTCTTTATTTCTGGAGGGGCAGCATCAAATTGTGTGGGATTGGCATTTTCTGCAAAATTCATACAGCTTTAAAGAAAATGTCAAAATAGAGTCAATCTCAACCATTTATTTATTTTTCTTTTTCCCTTTTCTAAATAACAGTCACATTGATTAGAAAACTTAAGTGCATTCTTGTTACCCATGGACCAAGTCCTTATTAGAAACCCACTCAAGTCCTACTTCCTAGTCTCATCAACAATTCACATTTACCTCATCCCTATCTTTCCAATTCAATGTTTGCTCTACCCATCTGGATACTTAGTGTTCTTCAAACAGGCCTTGGATTCTCTTGTTTCTTTCTAAGACTTTGGTCATAATACTGCTACCTCTCCGTGTTAGTCCTCTCTGCATTATCTACACACCTACATTTTAACCAATACCAAGACTTCATGTGATATTTTCCCGTAACCCTTTTCCATATCTCTGTCAACCTGTTGAAAATGATATTGCCAACACTTTGTCTTCATGACACCTCTCAAAGCTATTGTTCATTTTCATTGTATTATCCTCCTAAATACTTGTTTTACCTCTACACTGTGGGTATCTTGAAAATAGGGCCTTTGCCTTGGTCATCTTTGCATTCTTTCAGCCCTCAAAATGTTGTAGTTTCTCAAAAATTACTTCATTTTCTCTTTAAATATTTCCCACCAAAAGTCAAGATTAGACTACTATTTTATTTCAAAAATTCTAATATCAAAAAGCAAGTTAAAATCCACAGTATGAATGAGCACTCAATAATGAGCATCTGAAAACTCTAGGAAGAAAACAGTGTTGCATTTATGTTTTATTATTTAATAGTTTACCATACTATTCATAGTATAGTGTGGTAACATACTCACTAATTAAATGTTTATAGAGAATCTACCTTGTATCACACATGTGGCAGGCAATGACAATACAACTATACAATATAAACAGTTTATCTTATAATTTCTGTGATCTAGTTAAGAAAAGATTAGGTGGAATATTGCAATATAGTTAGTTGTTTAATTTAAATAGTCTTTACTATGATTTGGATATAAGTCCCCTCGAGGCCCAAGGGTTTAAGACTTTGTCAGCATCCTGTGGTTCTATTGGGAAGTAGTGGGACCTTTGAGAGATGGGGCCTAATGGGAGGAAGTTAGTGGGGCCATGCCCTAGGAGAGGGTACTGTGACCCTGGTCCCTCACTCTTTCCCTGGTCTGTTCTCTTTGCTTCCTGGCTACCATGAGGTGAAGACGTCCCCTGCCACATCTGTGACCATAAATTCTGCCTTACTACAGGTCCCAAAGCAGCAGACCGATTGACCATTGACTTCAACTTCCAAAACCATGAGCCACACAATAAATCATTCCTTCTTATAAGATGAATCTCTCAGTTATTTTGTCTCAGTGACAGCTGACTAACACAGGGTACCAAGAGAGCACTTAAGCAGTATACTTAATCAGAATTTGTGCATTTAGGGAAAACTTCCTCAAAGAAATATTCATTCTGCAACTTGATGAATAAGTAGAAGTTAGCTAAGTGAAGAGGGACGAAAGTCACTAGCAAAGAAAAACACAGGAGAGAGATCTTGCTTTGGTTTAGGAAATAAAAGATATAAACATTACTGGAATCAAGAGTATAAAAATAATAAAAATGACCAAGAAAGCCAGAAAAATATTGGATGGCATTAAAATTCTTCATTAAAATGCCCAACATCAATAATCATCAGGGAAATGCAAATCAAAATCACAAATGAGATATCAACTCATACCCATGAGAATGGCTATTATCAAAATACAAAAGATAAGTGCTGGTAAGAATGTGAAGAAAGGGAATTCTTATACATTGTTGTTGGAGACATAAATTGGCATAGCCATAATGGATTCAAATATTTTATGATATATGAACTTTAATCCGAGAACAAAGGGAGACTTTGGAGTTCCCAAAGGAATGATGCAATTATAATTTTTCCAAAACTGCCTTAATCTACACTGTGTATAATTGAGTGGGGCAACAGGGACAAGAAGAAACAGAAAGAACCTTTGTAGTACTTAATGATCATGATCTGTAGTAGGTCACAAAAGGTAAAGTGTTGTTATACAATTATACAATTGAATGATGTATTAGATTAGGATTGATAACAGTGGTTCCCAGTAATGTGATTTTTGTAGCTATAAAGATGATGCTGCCTTCTGAAGTTGACAAATCCAAAGATTAAGGAATAATTTAGAGGTAAGATAGTGAACTAAGTTTTGAACCTGTTGAGAGTTACACATTTGTTAGATATGCAGACGTGGATTTCAGAAAAACAAAAACATGTGGGTCATGAGTTTAGTTATGAGATCTATGACAAGACATGTAGGTGTTAGAGTTTTCTGTATATAAAAGTTAAAAACAAACTTGAGGAATATTGACATAGAAGGGCTGAGAAGAGAGAGAAGCACCCAGAGGAAAAAAGTATTGCCATGGAGTTAGACACATATCAGACGAGTATGGTCCACTGATAGATGAATGGAAAAAGAAATGTAGTATCTGTCTGTCTGTCTTTATATACTGGAACATTATTTATTCTTTAAAATGGACATTCTGCTGTTTCGAACAATATAGACAAATTTGGAGGACATTATATTTAGTGAAATAGAACAGAAAGTTAAAAACTGTATGATCTCATTTATATATGAAATCTACAAAAGTTAAACACAGAAACAATAGGATCATGGTTGCTAAGGTCTAGGAGGTGGGTCACAAAGTATAGACTTTTTGTAATAAGATGCATAAGTTCTGGAGATCTTATGTGTAATATGGTGATTATGATTTAAAACAATGTATTATAATCTTGAAATGTGCTAAATAGTAGATATAAAATATTTTTATCACATACATACATACACATACACTTACACAGAAATAATAACCATGTAAGGTGATGTATATGTTCATTTCCTTGATTAGGGTAATCATTTTAGTGTCTATCTATATTAAATTGTATAAGTCAAATATATTCAACTTTTATTTTCAGTTGTGCTTAAATAAAGCTAGAAAAAATATCATTATTTTACTAGTTGGAATGGAATCTTACAGATAATTTTACCAGATAGCTTATTTAACACACTTTAGGAGACTTGGAAAAGCATATTAAATTGACCTACAGAAATCTGGTATTTATCCTAGGCCTTTATACCTTAAAAAATCTGTTACTATCCTCTGAGACTTCTGCTTTGCTTGACGTTCATTCAGTTTATGGGTATCTGCCTGGCAGGGCTCTAGTTACTGTGATTATGCTAGGCTGCCAGTGAGACCTTGAGGGGCACAGATAAAGATATATGATATTTGAAAGTACTTAGAATAAGGAGGAGAGGAAACACCCATGTTTCTAGAGATACTAGGATAACTGCCAAGGAGTCTAAATCACACCAAAATTACTTTTTGAAGAGATATTATTGGGGATTCAATAACCTTTCCAATGAGACAGAGAAATAAATAAAAAATGCCTCAGAAGTTACAATTTACTCTAGCATATTACATCATTATCAGGAGGAATAAAATTAATTCCAATGAACAGTATTAGATCAATGATATTATCAGATTGAATTAAACATTAAAAAGATACCATATCTAACCATGTTTAAGAACTTTCTATGGATCCTGCAGAAATATCTGCAATGTATTCTTGTCTAACATTCCTTTAAGTGACACTTGAGAATATTTAAATATTGCATTTCACTCAAAATTCTAAGACTCCTCAGCAATTGAGCTGCAGATTCTATTGCCTTTTATGATAGGAATATATTTCTTTCCATCCTTATATCATAAAAATAAAATTTCAAATGACTTAGGGAAATATGAACACATTTTTGTAAATACATTAGTTTTTCTAGGGCAAAATTATCTATTGGAAATTCTGGATGCTGCTTCTGATTAAAAAATACATATGCTCTTGGAATAACTACATTAATATTCAAAATATCACACTAAAACTGCAAGTTGGGAAGATTTACTGCAAGCCATCTAAAAAGATTGGGCTTTTTCACTATGATGCAAATCCACTGTTATGTGTAGAATCCACCTGGGCTACTGCGTATAGCCCCCTTGGGACTTGGGTACATGGGGAATAATGTGCCTATAAAGCTTATGCTGGCTGCTTTGCCATGAGTAATAATGTTCCTGGGTCTTGACCCCAGAATCTCATGTCTGCTGTCAGCATGCATAAAACCAGAGGGTCAATTGTCAGTTTGCAAGCAAAATAATATCTGAAACTTTTCATTGTTTGATATGTTATTATTTCCAATATGAGTTTTTTAAATATCTGAAATGTTTTATCATAAGTAATACTCAAAATATTTATTAAATACATGTATCAGATTGCTGAAAGATATGCTAAAAATGCAGAAACCAGGTCTTAATATAGCAGATTAATAACTAAATTTTTTTGAGGGTAAAATCTTTCATTTTAGCTAGGACCTCAGGTGACTGAACCCCTTTAAAATTTTAAACCAATGGTGTCAGGATGGCTAGCCTGTTTCTTAGGTTATCACCTAAATTTAAATTTTTTAATCAGTCTAGTGAGTCATAGTATAGCTTTAGTTTTATGAGAAATACTGCATACTCATGTTTAAAATGAAGTTAATATGTTCTGGAATATTATTTGTAACAATCTTTAGAAAATTTATTCCTTTGTATTATCAAAGGAGGTCCTTTTTCCCCAATGCACAAAGTAAATTTATTATTCTACAACTGGCAACAACAATAATATAGGTTAATAGGCACCTCAAGATAAGATGAAGATAAGTGGGTGAATTTATATTTTGTATATATTTGATATGCAAATTAGTTATGCATAGAGAAATACCTACTAGAGCTGGCAGTATTCTTGTATATGTATATATTTATCTGTCTGTACATCTATATTTATCTGTTTTAATATATATTATTGGAATATCAGACAAATAACTAAGTGCTTTGTGGCTGAAATCTATTTATGAAGATTGGCTGACATGTTTCCTGCAGCTTAGTTACTTAACTTAATGCACACTTTCTCCTTTCTATCATCCTTCTCTCTTCTTTCTTCTTAATACATGGAGGATTTACAGATATCTATTAGTTGTTTGGAATACATGTGTAAAAAGAAATGATCCTCTTCCTCAGATAACTCATTGCCATGAAATGGTAGCTATAGAATAGAAACAAAATTTAGTTGCAACATTATGAATAAATTAAAGGGAGGGCATATGTCAATGGAAAAAGAATTTTTTTTTCAGACAATATGTTAAAACTGACAGAGTGGTTTCTAGAAAGGAGGGATTAGTTCACTATGGTATGTTATAAGTGAGTCAATACATTGGGAGCATTAAAATAATTTATGATTTCTGAAACCCTGAATAGCCTTCCCAAATGAAAGAAAGCCTGACATATCTTTTATTTCTTTTATTTTTTTTTGATTCTTTTGTTGTTGGTTGTTTGTTTTGGGCTGTAAAATATCTTTTCTATGATGGCTATTCCACAAGTGAAAATGAAGGAGTAGAGCATGTATAGATTTATCCATGGCAAGTGAAAACCATGGTCATGGAAAGCTGAATTTTAAAAGTCATCTAAACTTTTGTTGTAAATTATAACAAAAATAACTTGAGTTTTAACCCTAAAAATATCTATGCTCCTGAAATTTTTCATTTTAAAGAAGGCCTGAACCTGTAGCTCCAAAGTAGTGCAATGAGTTCCAAGTTTCATATTGATACAGTTATGAGGGATAGAAGAAATAACTGCCCAAATTTGCTGGATATATCTGCATATTGAGAATAATGAGAAAAACTTGTTATTACAGGAAGACAGCTATCAGCTTGAGGATAGTAGTGAATTATTGAAACTTACTTTAGAGCAAGGTGAAGGAAAATTCAATGATTTCCTTACATTACTGCAAACTTATTAATATTTTTGGCAGGGTTGTACTTTATTAATGACAAAGCTTAATAATTCCATGAAGATTTATTTTGATGAAATATTAGACATCCTTATTTGTGTTATACACATTCTGCTCTATGCTGACATTCTCAGGTACAATAAGCATCATCTTATTTTTTTTCCCTGTACCAAGCATTGAGCTTTGCACATTTAGTATCTCATTTTGATTCTATAATACTTACTGAAAGTAAAGTATTTTGTTACATCCCTTTATGTGTGTTGGTTGAGCCTATGGAAAGCCTGATGTCTGAACTGATGAGAGATGTGTGGTGGAGAAATTGACCTGTAATCTATCCTATCTTATTGTAGAAGCTCAGGAATGGTCTGAATTATTTTGCATCAGTTGCTTAAGCCTATTGAACAGAGAGTCACATGGCTAGACTCTTGAATAGTATGCATTAAGGGACTATATCAAAACCCTTCAAATTACAGTAAAACTAGTACTTCTTTAAAGGGACTTAGGAAGTGATGAGTCTGCATCTTTCTGGTAGACCACATGGTTGTTTCTCACTTAGAACAACTGCCTCCTTAACAACTGAGTTCTACATCATCTATGTCAGCTTTCCATTACTGTAACAGAATACTGTAGATAAATTAGCGTATAAAGAGGGAAAGTTTATTTTGGCTCACAGTATTGGAGGTTTCAATTCATGAATAACTGGCCCCATTGTTTCAGTCCTATGGCAAGACAGCACATCATGCTTTAAGATAGGCAATTATTGTTTTATATTTTAATATAAACTAAGTGCATGGTGGCGCAAACTGTTTACCCTATGATTGAAATGCAAAGAGGAAAGAGAAGGTTTACTGAGTACTTTAAGGACAAGCCTCAATGTCAGGCAGACTTTCCAATCAGGTCCCACCTCTTGAAGTTTCTATGACTTCCCAGTAGCATCAAGCTGGGGACCATGCCTCTAACACATGGTCCCTTGGGAGATACTCCAGATCCAACTCCTAGCAACATCCTTCCTATTATAGATGCCATATTTTTATTTATTCATATCTTTTTGTTAATTGCAAAATCTTCCTTTGGAGATAATCATACCTTCATTTTACAGATGAGTCAAATAAATTCATAGATGTTAATTTACCCAGTACCATATAGAGACTAAGGTAAAATATAAACTAATAATTGCCTATCTTAAAGCATAAACTGTTAACTAGTCACTTTACTACCTAAAATTTTTTTGTTAGCCAGAGGAAAATGTTTCACATATAAGGACTTTACTAAAAGACCTCCTGGACAACTGTGCAAAAGCAAGAAATTCTGTTTAAACCAATTTAATAACTTAATTATTTCGAAGTTAGTTAATAAGTAGAGAACAAAAGGAAACATGGAATGGTAAGTCCTTCTAATTTGTTCCTTTTTTAGTCTATTTCATCACTAGTGGTGTCAGATAAGCAAGTACCAGTTACTGGCTTCTTCTCATAGCAGTTTTATTTTATATGCATTCTTTTCTTGCTCTGTGTCTTAAGAGTAGCAGATTTTGCCAGAAGGGTAGCATTAATTAATCAATAGGAATAGATTCAGATTGTTGGGAAAAAAACTGTAGTGATGCTTCAGGTGCAGCCCAAAATCAATAAGGAAGAGTGCTTCTTAACAGAGTGAAATGAAGAGCAATTACTTACTGCAGCTAAATGACATCCTGTGTTGGATCATTGTCATTGCTGGAGGCTGATAGGCACCAAACTGAGGAGCTGCAGGATAAGCAGTTGACATGGTTACAAATGGTATATACCAAAGAGATGATTTAACCTGAAATGGTAAATTAGATCTATACTTATATAAGCTGTCAGAGTCTGGAAAATGTTTCTTTCTTAAGTTCTTGAGTAATTTTGCAAAAATATTAGTAAGAATCATAGTTTTAGCTTGTGGCAAAATTTCTCTACCTCAGCACTATTGGCATATTGGACTAGGTAATTCTTTGTGTCCTATCTGACCTAGGCAGGGTGGCATCCCTTTCCTCTACCACCTAGATATTAATAGTCGCACATCCATTATCCATTATAAGTATAAGAAAAATTTTCTCTAAGAGGCAATATTGCCCCAACTGAGAATTATTTACTAACCAATATTTTAAACTTGACTCATAAATGTTCATAGAATATTTCTTTCCTGGTATAATTCTGAGATAGAAGTGAAGGCTTTTTTTTAAGATAGACATGATAGAGGAAAGTAATTTTTGCCATTAGTATGGAATTTGAGAGAAAATCTCAAAATATTCAGAATTCCTCTGCACTCAGATTGTTGTCTTTTGAGTAGGTGTGTTAGTTTCATTTAAATATTGCATACTTGTGATTGATGGTATTATTCTTTCTGTAAAATATATGATACATATAGGCAAAGATATATTTGTGCAAAAAACCTCTCTCTATAAGGGACAGAAGAAGATAACAATATTTCTGGTGCATCACTCTGAATATTCAAATCTTGATTGTGTTAAGATTTTGTGAGTCCAAGCCCCTGTAGGAAACAGTCCCTGAAAAGTTTCTTGTAATGCAGGATTTGTACACAATTAAAATGATTTTTGCATCATCAAAATTCCCACTTGAATTAAAGTCTTTTATAGCTCTAGTTATGCACATTTAGGATTTACCACTGGATTAATTGGTATAATACAAAACTCAAGGAGATGTGTCCTTTGATCATTTCTCTCCAAGTATACTGTTTGTCATAGGATCATATGGAGTGAATATTATAATTCAAGAACTCTGAGTCCAACCCCAGAACTACTGAGCAGATTCTTTGGTGTATGTGTCCCAAAAAATTTTATTTCAACTGGCCATAAGATGAACATAACAATGGGGTTTTGCTTTTTATAATGCCTTGCTTTCTTCTTGTGGATTACACTGAACATGTGCATAGTTTTATATAAGAACTACACAAAATTTAAAACATTGTGATAGACCATAGTAATCTCCTGGGAGACAGATGGAAAAAAAGGTACAAATGATACAACGCACACTCTGCATTCAGGAGCCCTACAGCTTTACACATATCTTCAACGCTCAGTTATGAACCTGAAAGGGCATTGCCTTCACTGGATGAGTTAAGAACTAAGGAAGCATCTACAATATAATTTTTGAAGCATTCTGGGTACTAGAATGCTGTAGAATTTGGTTTGTCTACTTACAAAATGTTCATAGCATGCTTTGTTAGCAATACTGTATTTTTTTAAAAATTGAGCTATTGCATAGTAAAATGAAATTATGCAAAGCAGTAAGTGCTGGGAAAGCTCATGACTTCTATATTCTTTATTTACTTAACAAAAATAAATTCAACAAATGAATACTAAATGTCAGAATCAGAACTAGAGTGATCCCCTTTTTCATATGGAGTTTCATTTCAGGGGCTGGAGGCAGATTTCTCTACATTCATCCCCATGCCCAATCAGCTACTTTGCAAACTCTAGAGAAAGAATAAATTTAAAAGTTCAAGGCTTGTTGTACTTTAGACATACTAGACTTTCTACAAAAAAGCATGATTTCTCAGACTAATGTGAATGGGTACTGGAAAAGCACCCTCATTGACACAGTATAAATATTTTTGGAAGAGTTTATTTTGTATTGAAAAGGCTCTGAGCAATGGAATCCAGTTAAGAACACCCTGATGCTATGCAGATTACTTTTCTGTCAATAGACCTTTCCAGATTAAAAATATTCTAGGAAAATTGTACATATATTTACCTCAAAGTTGTTCATCATTTGTTCATATTACTTGGAAATATCAGTAAAAGTCTTGTTTTTACATAAATCCTGCAAGCAAATAAAATATTACCATTGGTCCTGAAACATGTAGGTTATAAATCCAACACATATGGTCATTTTTTATCTTGGAGAATTAAAATTGATTTGATGCCCATATATTTTTCCTTATGTTTTTTTCTCTGTACTTTAACTCTGCGTATAAACACCAGTAAGTTCTTATAATTCTTATTTTAGGTTTTGCAGTTTTCTCAGGGTTTTAAAAGTTTTTGATTCTTGCCTCTTATGTGAGGCATTTCAATCACATGTAATGTGGAAGTTTAAATATCCCACTGTTTGTAACACACGGTTCTATTCCTAAGTGTATTTATTCTGACTTGCCTTATTTTAGACATTTTGACTTACATAAATCAACTTTCAATTGTTTAATCAACCTTCCTAAAATACTACTTTGTGTGTCATTTAACTGATCTTAACTTTAAATACATATTCACTGGATTTAAAAATTACAAACTCTTTAACGTAGCAGCTATGAATCTATACAACACAGACAAGTTAACTACATGATGTTCTTTTGCTCCATCCCTATGTGAATATTCTGGTCCGGCTTGCAGTTCAAACTAGAGCATTTGCTTTGCATGCCTGAAGCCCTGTGTTCATGATACCAGGACTGTGAGCAAAACTAAACCAAACAGAACTACATGAATGTCCTACTCCACCTTAGCAAGAAAGTGTAATACCAACAATTCCAAAAACAGCCCTTGTAAATATTTACCGACTATTATTTTCTAATGACAGAAATACCTTATCAATTTATCAGGAATCCAAATTATACTTATTTGGGAGGATGTAGTTGAGATCACTACTTTATGTTTCATCTTTCTCTCCTTCCTCTATTTCACCCAAGCCCTTTCTTTTTTCATTTATTTTCAACAAATGTTTATCAAATACTTACTTTATATCAGGAACTAGGCTAGGTGCTAGGAATACAGCCATGAAAAATTTGACAAAATTATTGCTTTCATAGAACTTTTGGTGCAATGAGTGCCAGACATTAAATAAATAATGCACAATATATATGTGTATACATATAACTGCTATAAAGAAAAATTATGAATTGTATTTGTGTCAAGAGATTTTTAAAATATTATATGTTCATTCAAATTGAAGAGTGAAAATGCTTAAAAATGTTTCGGGGACTGAATTGTAGCTGTATAGTAACAGTGAAAAATGGAACATCTAGGCAGAGGCTAAAAGATAAAAAACTAAAGGACAGAGGAAGAAGTGAGCTTTTCAGATTTAAAAATGTGAAGGTGCCTTGTGCAGTTGGAAACTCAATGATTGAGGAAAATTATGCTGGGAAGAAATTAAGAGAGGTAGACGGGACTAGATCATCAGGGTCGTGTAGATCACCAAAGAATTTCAATCTCGGAATTTCTTAGAAAGATATTAGAACTAAGTCGGTTGATGATTAAACTGCATTTAAAAAATATTTCTATTGCTCTTTCTGGGCTGTGTATTTTATGAAGGTTCAGAAGTATTGACACAATAAATCTAGCATGAAATAATAAAGTATTAAACTAGAAAGACAGAAGGGGAGAGATCTGAGCAGAATGGAAGTAGAATCACTGGAAAACTATGATGGATTGAATGATAGGAAGTGAAGGAGAGAACGATAAATCCGTATTTTCTCTGTGGGTCTCCATTCATTCATTTGTTGAACAATATCATTGAAATTATTAAATTGCAAAGCAGATATGATACAGTTATTATGAGTTAAGTTAGGAAAATAATATTGAAATACTTGTGATATAGTCATGGAGAAAGATGAGTGAAATTATGAAAAGTAATTTAGATTGAAATATAAATTTAAAAGTTGTGCACCTAGCTTCTAGGAAGAATGAAGTAAGTCTGGACTATGCCATTGAGAACCAAACACTTGGTTGGAAAACTGCCCAGCAAAGGAAATTAAGTAATAATGATCAGAACAGCAAACCAAACTAGGGGTCTGAGATGCCACAAATCCCAAAAGATGACGAAATTTAAGATGAGGGTCCTCACTCCACTAAAGTGCTTCTCAATGCAGAAGAATGTGTAAGTTTTCATCTTGATTTACAGGTCTTTAGGATGAGGAGTAAATGTGAAACAATGGTGGGATAATAAATAAGAAGGGATTGAAAAGTGGAAGTAACCAAAGCAAGAATTCTTTTGGGAACTCTGCTTTGACACAGGAAATTATTGTACCACACATTTTTCACTGTTTGGTATTGACTTGAAACACTTTTGTATTACTGTTGTAGTGACTTCCTTAATTTTTTTATTTTTATTCATACTAGTTTAATTTCTTAAGCAAGAATAAGTTTTGGGGGATAAGATTTTCTTTTTTCTGTTATAGATATTTGTTTTTTTGTAATAAAATCTAATCAGTTATACATGACAGCAGAATGCTCTTCGATTCATTGTTACAAATAGAGCACAATTTTTCACTTCTCTGGCTGTACACAAAGTAGGTTCACACCATTCATGCAATCAGGGATTATATGTTTGATTTAAATTAAATGTGTGTTTTCCATCAGATTGTATGAATGGATGAATGAATTAATAGTAAAAGGGAGAAAGAACCAAAGATAACAAGAAATACAAAGAAAAATGATAAGGGACATGCATTGTGTCTACAATCAGAACTACTTTTGGATTTAAATCCTCCTCAGACACCCTTCTACCAATAATGATTTGTAGAAAATTGCCCAGATTATTCAGGACAGCACACCCTCAATCTATTGAGTTGGTTTCTTGGAAAACTCATTTGTTACCAACTAACATCTACCAATCTATGCTGATATTAGAGTGAAAACCACCAAGCTATGACTATGCTATTGATTCACCTCAGCTCTAAATTCCAACATTGCCTTCACTGAAATGCAGGAGATCCCACCTCTGTAGCCAGAGAAGAATTACTCTTTCTGCCACTAGATGACTTCAGTGAGAATAATGCAGATAGATCTACCTGTAGCCAACATCATATCATCACATCATCCCTTTTAAATTACGAATTACAGCACAACTAGCAAAGGACAGTGGCTATTTATATAGACTTCATCACCACACTCTTACCCCTTTATTCTCTTTTTTAAAATATTTTTTTTAGTTGTAGGTGGACACAAGTATCTTTATTTTCTTTATTTATTTTTATGTGGTGCTGAGGATCGAACCCAGTACCTCACGCATGCGAGGCAAGTGCTCTACCACTGAGCTACAATCCCAGCCCCACCCCTTTATTTTCATTTCTCATAAACCAGCACAAAATATCTGCCTTGCACTACCTTAAGAATTTATCTATGTATTCTTCACTTTTAGTCCACAAACTTAACAACTATAATCTCATTAACATATCTACAGTTCATCTGCTGAAAGATGAAATAATGTCTAGTGTTTGTAATTGAATATTCCATTATGCATGCTTTGGACCTTGTTTTTCTTATATCAGATGCACAGCTTATGTCCATGCATTGAAGTGAAAGTTAATGGTTTGCATGGAAACACTAAGCGAACAGAGCTATAGGAAATCTTGCATTGGTTGTTGACTTTGCCACTAACAATTGTTGTAACATTTATAGTATCCCCAAATTATACAATGTATTTAGGAATGTAGTGTCTTTACTCAGTGGGTCAAGGTTATTCCTAAAAATATTCCTTTGTCACTTACCTTAGCCATAGGTTCCTTATAAGATCAACTGAAAAATATATTAACTTTATACCCTCTTTAGCATCTTGAATTCTTTATTGTTAAATCAGAAGAAATGAAAATATTCATATTTTCAGTGATAAAATTGTTATATTTGGATTTATAGGAGGACAATAACTGATTAATCAAATGAAGATAAGTGACAATAACATTTTTAGGTCTTATCAATTTGTAAGTTTTATCTGACTCTCATTGAATTTTGCGCTTTGTTGATTTTTTTCTATTTAAAACTCAATTTTAGATCTTTTTAAGGATGACTAACTTTGAAGCTGTCGGCCCATCTGTTTTCTCTTTGTTAAGCAGACTTTTTGAGGTTACTCTGAGTTTGTAAAGAAAATTATTTGCTTTGATAAAGCAAGTTTCAAAGGAAAAAAATAGCCTTAGAATTTCTTTTTACACTCTATAGTAAGTGTTTCTAACACTCATAAATTCATCCTAAGTAGGAAAAAAATGGTCATTTAAAAATCACTATTATTAAATAAACTTCTTATCTCCAAGGCTCAACTCTTTACACAGTGAAAGAATGTATTGATGAAATTCCACACTTCTTTAAAAAATGTTTCTAACTTGCAGGTAATGATATCCTGGCCATAACATTCCATATTATAATTCATTTTATGCTGTATCTTATTTCTTATTTCTTCTATATGAAAACATTTCAGAAAATTGGGCTGAGAAAATGAATATTACATCATCACAAATCACAAGAAATTCTCCATAGTACACATTCCCATACATATGTTTATAATATTTTTTGGAGTTCTAAAATATATGAATATTTTAAATATTATTGGCACCAAACCATCAAGCAGAAACATGTAAGTTCTTTTTCTTTGTCACATCTCTGCCTTGTATTATATTTCCACAACTTTCAAAAATGATGTCTGCTCAGCCTTAAATTGTGCAAGCTTCTGAAAGAAAACATTGCCAAATGTAATACAAGATGGGTGATAACCTAAAAATCACTTCTGAAGTATATTTTAAATTTTCTTTTGAAAATTTGAGCATAAATGGATCTTCAAAACATTTAAGGATAACTAAGAAAATAATACTGTGAAAAAATGGTCAATGAATTCAGGGAGGACTTTAAGTGGGTTAGTCTCATTGGACCAATACTTCTTTGATGCTAACTACATTGGCATTTCCTCTGGGGAGAGGGGAGTGATTTTACCATGATGAACTTTTTGTCTACTTCCTTTGTCCCTTTTCTTTTCTTTTTTTAAATATTTTTTTAGTTGTAGATGGACACAATGTCTTTATTTTATTGCTTTGTATGTGGTGCTGAGGATCGAACCCAGGGCCTCATGCATGCAAAAGCGCTCTACCACTGAACTACAATCCCAGCCCCCCTTTGTCCCTTTTCTTTAACATTATTATGTACTTTCAAATTTCCTGTGTGTTCTGGATGCTTCCACTTCCCATAATTTCTTTTAAACCCATTTCTCTAAGAATAATGTGCTTCATAGAAAAAGTTAAAAGACTAAGTTTCACTTTTAAAAGGTATCTGATAGTATTGTGTCATATTCTGGATTAAGTTTGCCTAGTAAACTTAATCCAAAAAAATGCACAACCTAAAGGAATTTAAACAAAAGTAAAATTTTAATGTCAAAACAATTGAGCATGTGTGTTTAATTTTGTGACAAATAAAGAGTATATTATATAGGATGTGGAATCTAAGGACCATATGTTACTACCTGAGTCATCTTAAGTCAATCAAGAGTCTCAGCTTTCAATCTACAAAATGAAATGAAGTTCAGATCCAATCGTAACATACATTTATGAGGATAAATTGGGGTGGTATGTAAAAGCAGTTCATAAAATTTAAACTGTACTGTCAAGGAAGTGCTATAATTATGTTTACATTTATAGTATCCCCAGATTATACAATGTATTTAGGAATGTAGTGTCTTTACTTAGTGGGTCAAGGTTATTCCTAAAAATAAAATTATACCTGCATTACATAATCCTGATATAAAACAATAACAGTGTGAAATTGTAGCATTTTTAGTTCACTCCATTTCTCATGTTATCTATTAGATTAGGTAAAAAACATCTTACTTCAAAAATCTCTCACTAGAGCTTGTATGGCAAAATTATTCATACAATAAGCAAAAAATTTAGGGCTCACATTATTTTATTGTGGTAATTAGGTCTAGAAAACGAGGAATAATAATAATCTAGATTCTTAATCAGTGTTATGGTATGTATTTATTCATTTATTCAATACAAGAAATATTTCTACCTTATAAAGCATCAGCAATTGTCTATAAAGCCTATGAATTATTCACATAAAAGACATGCGAATTTAAGGATTTTTTGAGAGTATTCTTTGATTATTACTCTCAAGTAAATATTTTAAAATATCACTAGGTATTTTAAAATACCTAGTGTACTAGGTATTAGACATCTGTGTATCTAGACAGGAGACTCATTTTTTAAGTTGTTGCTATAGAGCCACTGCAATTGTAAACAAAAATTATTTCCTATTTATTTCTCTTAGTTTTAAACCCTCACTCATTCTTTTTATTTAGAAATCCTACTTTTCTGGAATTTCATCTGTACAGAGTTATACTTTCTCAGCTGTCTTTTGAAATGAGTCCTTCCCTAGTAGCACTCCCCTTATTACTATTATAAGCATCATCTAATATTCTCATTTGAGTCACCTTTTAAGGAGAATTGCGCACATGAGCTGCTCACACACCCCCACATACATACTTGTTAGTTTTTACAAACACTTGTTATTTTCTAGGACTTAGATCTATCCAGAGTTCCTTTACTCTAGTTAAGAACAGAGCAGGGAAACATGCCTGGTAACTTATGGGGAAACTGGAGGAGAGGGAGATGAGGAGATCTTTCTCTCCTGGTAACCATGCCAAAGCCAGCCTAATTAACATTCACCTTGCTTATTCTGTGCATATCCTCTAACCCTTTTGGAGTCGTAATACCCAGCAGGACAATTAAGTATCCCTTATAGAATTTAGGAGTGAAGTTGAGCCAAAGAAGTAATTTAACTCCAGACAAATTTTAGCCATTCTATACTTTTTGGTAATTGGTGCAATCTGAAAGAAATAGGTCCTATGTGCCAGCACCTTTGCATGTCTCTTTTTGGTTCATACTTGAATTTATTGCAGAGCTTCCTGCTTGCAAAGCAGTAACTGCTTTTGTATACAGTCTTTCTGCAGTCGAGTGTTTCCTAGACCTTTAACAAAACTCTTCTTTTATCGCTGAAAACACATTCCACAGCTAAAGTCGCAAACACATGTGCAACAGTGCCAAAACCTTCCACAAAGGTATGTCTTGGTATTCATAACTGTTTTAGAAATTCTATCCCTCAGTACTGACAGGAAAAGGGCAGTCTGTTACTTTCAATAAATGTGATCAGGGTCTACATTGACACTTCAGTGGTAGTGATTGAGAAAGAGGAACATTTTGAGTGCATCTGTTTACATCACACCAACATATTGTGTGGTGTAAATCAAAGGGACATTTGCCTTTCAAGTAGTTTATGACACTCTAAGTTGACTTCTTTCTCTATTTGTACAGAAGTTGTGTGTGTGTGTGTGTGTGTGTGTGTGTGTATGTGTATGTTTAAGGCCTTGTTAGAGCATTGAGTGAAATGCTGCTAATTACACTCATTGGAACTCTAATGCTTCCTTGGTTAGTCTGAATAAAGAAATCTTCAAATTTCATGCACCATTCTATATAAGTTTTTATGTGTCATTGTTGAGTAAGATTTATGTTCACAAATGCTTGTAATGTATATTAGTACATTGAATTGGTTAAGTAAAAGACTTATTTTTAAAAAATAAGCATAAAGGTCTAGAATAATACCTGGTATGTAAAGTAAGCATTGTATGTTTTACAAAAAGAAACAAAATGAAAATTATAATGGCTTAATTTTGCTCTCCCAATGGCTACAGTATTTAAAACAAGGATATGAGTGTATGTATAAAGGGTTTTCTTTCTTTTTCTTTCTTTTTTTTTTTGACATGTACTTGCTTTAGACTTTTATCTGTCTAATTTAGAAAAGCGTCATAATTTAGGGCAGTGGTTCTCAACAGGGGCCAATTTACCCACTCCCACCAGGGGATAGTTGGCAATGTCTAGAGACATTTTTGGTTGTAACAACTGGGTGCTGGTGCAGCTGACACAGATAGGTATAGGCCAAGGAGGCTGGTTAACACCCTTCAATGAACAAGACAGCCCCCTACAACAAAGAATTATATGATTCCAAATGTCAGTAGTGCCATTTTGAGAACCCTTTGCTTAGAGCTTAATTGTGGTATTCAAACATTTGAGCTCCAATTTACATTCTATTAGCCACTGACCCTGGAATCCTGGGTAAGTACTTAAGTGCAAATATTTTTCAGTTTTCTCTTCTTTAAACAAATAAAAGTCCTCTAATTGAAATAAAAAATGACACATAAAATGGCACATATCTTGTCACATTGCAAATATTCACTAAATCTTAGATGTTATACATAAAATCTGAGACAAAATGTCATCAGTTTTCTAGAATTCTAAACTAGTACATCCTAAGCTCTGCGTTCAGAACACTGAAGAGTCCTTTCCCACCCTGTGTCTTTTCACCTTTAGGTACCAGATACACAAATGTGTTGAAAACACTTATCCCTAACCTGTTGATTATTTGTTGTTGACAGTAACTTTGTTTTGTTTTCTCTGAATGCAAGACATGCTTGGAATTTTATGAAGCATTTTCAGTAATAGAAAACCTACTATTTTCTTTTCCTTGACATCATTTTAAATTACTTTATTCAAATCTAGTCCTTCTGACAAGCTCAAGTTTAAGTCATAGCCTTCATTAAAGCTAGATTAGAAACTAGTGGGATGGAGTTTATAAGGAAAGATTTTTATGTCTCCAAAAGCGGAGCCTCTAGGTAATACCACATTCATCTGGAACACTGTAGAAACTATCAGTTTCTTTAAAGTGGTGTGCTTTAATGGGAAGGGGTCTTTGAACAGGTTACTTCCAATGAATTCTTACTTAAAATATATTATAGTGCTAATTTCATTTTCTTAAAATAATTTACAAAGATCTTTAGAAAAGGAGTGGTAAAGAGACCCTTAGGAGTCTCCAGGCCTAACTTAGCTTTCATGGACAGAAAGAAAATAATAGTAAAGATCAGGGTTACAGTGAAAACACCATAAGGGAACTGAATCTAAAATCATCATTTAATGGTGTTGAAACAGTATTCCAGTATGTGGAACTTTTCTGACATTTGGGGAAAAATGTTTTGTTTTTTTTTTAAAAAGAAGCCAATATAATCTGAATTATATTGGGATTAGATAAGAGAACAATTCAAGGCAACTAATATACAAACACAGAAAATTAAAATACATTAAATACTTATAGATTTCCATTTGTATTTAATGATTATTATTTGTATATGCCTTTATTCAAAGCACTTTTCATATAAACAATCATATTTAACAACACAGTTTCCTGACATCATAATGTTGCAAGGTTCTGTTATTTTTAGGTTGATATATTGATGTATCTGTGATAAATTAAATTAGCATAGGCACTCTAGAGTTTATCATTTGTTTACTGATAAGGTATTCACTATTTGAGGTACTGCCTCTGAATTAATAAAGTGACCTCCTCAATCTTGACACTACTAGACCAGTATCAAGAGGGTCACTCATGTGTTGAAACTTTAACTAATATGTTGCTGCTACTACTAAAATATCAAATCTTATTTCTTTAAAATTTGGAATTTATTCTGACCACTGGCATTTGCATTTCAAAACCCAAAATGTTTGCATAAATGGTGATAATGAAATGCAAGATGACACTGATTTTAAAATACATTATTGAGTTAAAGATTTTAATGGGAGTATTTCATACCCCCGGCTTTGGCCAAGGAAATGTGTCTCTATCTGTCACATTTATAAAATGGAGAAGAAAGAGATTAAGAACTGGCGCTCTACAATATCTCTCATTTGATTCATTTTCTATAGTATTGACAAAGTGCCCTTAATGTGATTCTTTTTTCAGTTGTGTTTATCTCTAATGTTATAGATCTCTGTCATATTGCTTTGGTGCTTATGAAAGGCTTGTTTCTTCAGAGCATATGTTGCAGTTACATATTTCTTGTCTCCTTATTGGGGAAGGTACAACTACAGGGAACTGAGGCTAAGAAACAACTCTGAAAGGCTGACCTCTCTCTTGGGAAAAGCCACTTCCAACTCCTTTTCAGAAATAAAGCAATATATATGTGCCCAGTAGGTGGTAGTTTAAGACTCAGGTAACATGCTAACCTCTATACTTGATAGACCATTTCAATTAGGAATCATGTTAGTAGATTCTTTCCTGGAGAACTGTGTCAATGTTCATTTTATGATAGCTTCATATTGTTCTTTGAGTTATATGCAATATTGGTGCTATACATGTAGAGTTACCACTCAAAAATATTTTTTAAGCCAGGTGCTGTGGTATCATCTATCATCCCAGCTACTCTGGAAGATCACAAGTTCTAGCCCAAACTGGGTGACAGAGCAAGACTCCTCTCAAAATATTTCAAAAAATGTAGTAAAAATAATATTTTCAAAACTTTTCAATTTTTTTTATTCTAATTAGTTATACATGACAGTAGAGTGCATTTTGACACATCATATATAAATGGAGCATAACTTCTCATTCTTCTGGTTATACATGATGTAGAATTACACGGGTTGTGCAATCATATATGCACCTAGGGTAATAATGTTCAATTCATTTTATTATCATTCCTTCCCCCATGCCTCTCCCCTCCCTTCATTCCCCTCTGTCTAATGCAAAGTACCTCTATTTTTCTCCAGTTCCCCCACCCTCATGTGAATTAGCATCTGCATATCAGAGAAAACATTCAGCCTTTAGTTCTTTGGGATTGGCTTATTTCACTTAGCACCATATTTTCCAGTTCCATCCATTTACCAGCAAATGCATGATTTCATTCTTCTTTAAGGATGAGTTTGGCCATACTTTAGTATTATGACAAAAGTAATTTTGTATATAGAAAATCAAGAAAGAAATAAGCAAAGTATAATTTAATATTAGTAAAACAAATATTTGTAATTGGAATGCTTTCAATGCCAGTGTCTCCAAATGCTTTTTGTAATATAAAGAGGAACTATACTTACATGTGGATGAAGCTTAATCATTGAGATAAATGCAAAAAGACTATCAAATGCCAAGCAACTAAAGACAAAAGAAATTGCAATGAGAAGCTGGTATGACTAATTAATGGATCATAGAAACTGAAATTAAAGTGTGTGGTTGGTTTGCTTGTTTCAGATTAGCACCACATATTTTGCTTGCTTGCTTCTTTTTCCTTTCTTAGTGATATACAAAATAATTATGCATTTTTAAATCAGTGGCATCTTGAATTTTATGAAATGCTGGCAATAGTCTCCAGTGGGGGAAAGAATCAGAAGAAATCAAGTACATATATGGAACAAAGAACTGCTTTTATTATAATGTGCACACTTGACTGATTCATCACTATATTTTTAAAATTCTTTTGTTCTCTGCTAGAAACTCCAGGGATAGGTAATAAGCTAGCTGTTTCATAGCTAAATTGTCCAAAAACTAACATAATCATATGATTTGGGAGAAACAATTCTGATTTTGAAAAAAATGTGGCTAGGTATATGTTCTAACAATTCACTTCAGGGAGGTGCTCCCAAGAGCTTCAGAAGGAATTAACGTAAGTGAGTTATTTATTTTCCTCTGGGCCAAAGCAACCAAATATATATCTATTCGGTGAGTATATATATAGTTTTTTGAATCAAGGGAATCTAAACATGTTTAGAAACATATCAAATTAAAGATATATTCTAAACTTAGAATTTTAGAACTAAAAGTAGTGAATGATTATTAGTACTTCTTCCAAATCTATATTTACTATTTTCTGTTTTAGTTATCTCATTCAATGGCTTCGATGCTGAAGTCCAGAGAAGAGAATATGTGTGTGTGTGTGTGTGTGTGCACGTGCATGGGTGTGTGCATGTACATATATATATGCAAGGTCACACAGTTCAATAGTGGCATAGCCAAGATTGGAGTCTTTTGCCTAAAGATTCATTGCTTTTTCTGTTATGCCAAATTGTCCCATAATATGTTACACATGAACAGGGTATTTAATATAGCAGCTGCATTAAGCTGCAATTTGATTCCCTCCTTCTACCTGAATCCCACACTTTCAGGACTCAGGTTTTCATTTTCACATTTGCTGAAAATGTTAGCAACTGATAGCTCTCAAGAATATTCCTCTCCAGGAATTTCTCTCTAGGGGGTAGGGGGAAAGACTACTCACTCAAGGGAATTTCACTTCCCAGGGTCCACAGATGTTCAGCAGCAGGTTGACTTATACATATAAGATTCCCAACTACTTGCCTGAAATGGGGAGAACTGTGAAGAGCCGTCCCAACTTCAGACGTCACTGTATTATCAATTGAGACAAGTTAATTGCACAGAATTTAATCTCTTCCTGAATGCTTTCTTCATTCCTCCATAGGAGTTGGCCAGAGAATATTCCCAATAAACTTTTTAGTAAAATCTATTATCGAGTTTGTGTTCTTAGAAGCCAAACTACAAAAATAAACATAAAATTATTAGAATGTTCTAGAGAAAATTACTTTCTTTTTAAATGTAGATAGAAGTGCTTTATATTCTGAAGAAAAAAATAAACACCTATCAAAGTAATTTCATGGTCTATTGGTCACTTTATATTGTTTTTGTTATTATTATGACTGTTGTTTCTATCAAGTTAAGTATGTTCAAGATATAATGGTAGGTATTTTACACACAATAGTTCCTTACATATTCAAAAAATCCAGTATGAAGACATAGGTATAAATATAAATCTTCCTTTCACATATGAGAAAATTGGAAACAGGAAAATTAACTGACCTGCCAGAGTCTCTCAGCTAGAAAATGTGTGATTCTGGTTTGTTCTCCCTCCCATTGAATTTTAAGCTGCCTGAAGACAAATTTGAGATCTCTTGTGAACAGAATGATTTCCTAGTATGAATGCAGAACCTTCCCTTCTGTAGTAGTCAATAAATATTTACCATGAATAGCTGAATTCATAAATGTCCCCAAATCCAGGTTATTAACCCCTATGCTATACAATTTTCTATCTCTATGTGAGCCCTGCAGTTAATGGTGAACAAAACAGAGAACTTTAAGAAAAAAAATCTATGTCAAATAGATAGGAATGAGTGATTTAAATATATATTTTTCTTTAAAAATTGCAAGTGAGATTTTTCATTTTGTATAGTAGATTGTCATGTATTTTGTAGGTGCCTGATATAATATTTGAGAAGAACTGAGGCTACCTGTGGGCTTGAGTTATTTGATCTCTTTTAACATGATTTTATTAAAACTGTATGTTCAAGCTAACACATCCCAGAAGGGCTAACACAATTACATAAAGAGAACAGTGAACTGTGGCCTGCGCCTGTGATCCCAATGACTCAGCAGATTAAGAAAGGAGAATCACAAGTTCGAGGCCAGCCTCAGCAATTTAACAAGATCTTGTCTCAAAACGAATAATAAAAAGGGCTAGGGATACAACTCAGTAGTAGAGTGCCCTGCTTTCTGTCTCCAGTAACAGAGGGAGGAAGGGAGGAAAAATAAATGAATTTGTCCTAAAATGTAATATTAGAGAAATGGATATGAAGTATCTACCTTTTCAACTTTCCTAGGCAATATGTATAGAAAAGATCACCACAAAAAAATAGAGAGATGATGGATATGTTTATCAGTTTGATTTAAAGATTGCCTTTGTATACATATATCAAAACATCACATTGTACCCCATAAATGTATATAATAATGATCTGACAGTTCAAACTAATACTAATAGAAAAAGAAATATTACTGCTAGTGTTCTCACCATAGATTTACTGATGTCTCCTTTGTCCCCAAATATTTCCTCATGATACTCACAGCTAGTACCCATGATATGTCTAACGTTTGGCTGCCGAAACTAAGCACAGGTTGATTAAATATCCATTAGTAACAGAATCAACAATTAAGAAAACATCTGTGGTCCTGTTACAGAGATGGAGAGAAATTAATAGCTCACATTTCTAAGTAGGTCCAAAATCAAGAGTACTAAAAAAAGAGTCATGATGAAATAGAAAGCTAGTAACATAAAGAACCAATCAAATATAAATTAGTAGATGAATGAAAGGATGTCTAGAAGAGCAGAGGAAAGAGTACAGAAGAAGGAAGAGAGGACAGGAGGGGATGGGGGATCATGAACTGAAATCAAGTCCCATGCATATACAAGATTGTCAGGATAAACCCATCTACTATGTACAACTATAGAGCTCTAATTTTAAAAAAAGGATTAAGCTACAAAGTTCCTTAACAATGAAAATTGAATTGAAATATTTTTATTGCTATTACCCCCAAGAAAATCTGCATAAGGTGTGATAGAAGATACTTCAAAAGACTCTTAGGAATACTCACTATGTAAAGATATTAGCAGAATGCTAGACAAAATATACACTGAACACATATTATGTATTATTATCTCTAAAAGATAAACATTATTCAGCTAGTATTTGTTAAATGGTTAATATGTGCTAGGTGATTGGGTTAGGAGGTTAGATACAGTAGATAATAAGGAAACTTGTTGACTTAAGTTTGCATTTTGACAAAAGAGTAGCAAGCACTTGACTTTAAGGGGTATGAAGAAAAGAGAAAACAAAGATCATTTTAAGATGTCAGCCTGACAGGTGCCTTTTAGTAAGAGAAAAATACTCAGGGAAGAATATGTTTCACAGTTTAAAATTAATTTTTTTGGTTTGATGTCAAATTAGTGATATTAATTATACAACAGAGTGATGATGGCTGAATAAGCAAACTGGGGTCTAAGAAGAGATCAGATTTGCAAATATAATTTTCAAGGGAAGAAGCAAAAGATGGATATTTTAAAGTGTATGCTATTTGGAGGTCAAGTTAGCAGAAATTTTCACTGACTCCCTCAGCATGTGCTATATACCACCTAGAGCCATCTAGATAGCTCCTCTCTCTGTCCTTACTTCTTTCTTTCTTTCTTTCTTTTTTTTTTTTGGTACTGGAGATTGAACTCAGGTGCACTCAACCATTGGACAGGGTCTCACTGAGATGCTTGTGCCTCGCCGTTGCTGAGGCTGGCTTTGAACTCACGATTCTCCTGTCTCAGCCTCCCTAAGTGCTAGGATTACAAGCTTGTGCCACCTTGCCGAGGTTTCTCTCTCCTTACTGCTTTCTCCTCCGTTTTCTTCTCATTCTTAATAGCAACAATATGTCCTTCACTTTTTCTTCCACTAGCACAATGAGCCACCTAGCTTCAGCTCCTACCTCAATATGTTTTTCTAAACCAAGATAGTACAATCTTCAGAGGAATTTGAGTGCCAACTTTGACTCTCTGCCTCTTACACAGCATGATTCAATAAGCTGTCTCCCGTGTATTTCTAGTAACACTCTAGATATATATTTTAATAAATGTAAAATACTAAGCCAACACAAAATAACTGCCTCATGCATTAATATTCATTACATAATAAAATAATCTATATTTTTCAAATACTATAAAATTCAAATTTAGGAAATTAGATAAATTAATTTCAAAATGCCGTTTATAGTCAATTAACCATTTAACCACTATAAGTAGTAGTATTGCACAGAAAAAATTAATCTCATAAGAATTTCTATTGATGTTTTTCTTAACCTCTGAAAAGTTGAGGTTTTGAGCACAAAGGTATAAATACCACTCTGCATTCTATGTATGCTATGGATATGTTCTTAAAGACATCTTCCTCTCTCTCTATTTTATTCTAGGCTATGTATCGAAATCGAGTTGTGAGCCAAAGTCTCAGCACAAGGGACAGAAAAGCAATCCATACTCCCACCGAGGACCGTTTTAGATATGCAGCAGCTGACCAGACAAGCCCATACAAAAACAAGACCTGTCAACTATCAAGTTTATGTTTCAGTAATTTCTTGAAAGATAAAGAATTAGCAGAAGTTATCAAACACTCCAGAGGAACTTATGAAACCCTCACTTCAGAAGTTACACAGAATTTACGAACCACTGTTGGGCAGAGCTCCCTGAAGCCAACAGCTAAGACAGAGGGGCTCTCCATGTTGTTAGAGAAACCAAAGGACCAAGCTGCTGTGGGCCGACAGCATTCAACCTTTACTGGCAGATTTGGACAGCCACCGAGAGGGCCAATCTCTTTACACATGTACAGCAGGAAGAATGTTTTTCTGCACCACAATTTACACACCAATGAGTTACAGACTCTGGGCCAGCAGGATGGGTGATTAAATCATCCTATTTGTGTCTCTGGGTAGGATAAAGATGGTTCACGTTTCTCGTGCATAGTTCATATTAAAATTGTCATGTTTTTTATTTTATTTTTAGTTACAAAGAAAGGCCTGTGGGCTTTTAAAAATTATTTTTATTTTGAAGAATGAAGGTTTAAGCATGTTAATCTATTTAGGTTGAATTGCCTTGAAGACTTGACTATATATATGTACAATAAATGGGACCATCTTGCTGGTTTATATAGTCCACAATTTATCTTTTTTCTCTATCACTTACTGATGTGCATTGAGACATTGAGATTTCAGAAGGTCATATCAAATAGCACTCTGTTCATTATGTTGATGGTGTTACTGTAAAAATAGGTAGGAAGAATAAATAGGTAAAGGAATTGTAAAGAGTATTAAACTACATAGTTAATAGAAGGATGAAAACAGAGGGATTTTAAAGTCTTATATTTGGTGGTGTATTTATTTGAGGAATGAAGCTTGTTTGCATGTAACCTAGAGATGTGTTTGTCTCTATTACATGCATTCAAGTTTGAGATGTTATTGGCAGGGTGGTGGACTGTTTGTTTATTCTTTAAGTTTAGACTAGTTTACAAAGGATTCCAGACAGAGTAATTGTTAGCCAAATAGGGAATGACAGCTCAGATCTTCACGAAATTTTGCTTTTACTTTTAGCTATCAATATAGACGTACCACAATATAATATGATGAGGTGGTAAAGTCAGCTGAACTTTTCAAAATGGTTCATGAGGCATGATATCCCATGATTTTAAGTCACTGTCATGAATATATCATCACATTTTTTAAAAATTTCAGGGATAAAATATTCTAAGAAAAATATTTATTTGCTTCTCTTTCCTTATATTTTTAAATGTGCATTTATTTTTTGTACATTATTTTGCTTTTTATGCATCAACACATAAGATTATGAATTGAGGAAAAAGAAGCAAATTTGATATCCTGGATACAATACTCTGACTGCAGTCATTTAGATTTAGAAAAAAGGAAAATATATGTGAACTTCAGTAATTTGATCTTAGAAATAAATTTCTAACAGAAATATTTAAAACTCATTTGGTGGTAAATATTTCTCTTTGACAAGTAAGGTCTAATATATTATATACTTAAGTGCACAAGAGATAGATCAATAAATCTAAATAAAATAATTTCATGTTTAATAGTAATAGAGCAGTATCAAATGGTAGACGTAAATGCATAAATAAGTAATTTTAAAAGGACTATTGGGAATCAGGGCTGCAGCTCTTTTAAATAAAGATCAGAACTCGTAACTATATCTACATTAGGTAGAGTCCATGCAAATTGAAACTGTTATACCCACTGCATGATCTATTTCCCTTGCATTTTCTAACAGACAGAATCCATCAGCATGCACAAATGAAATGAGAAAAGGGAAACTGAGATAGCAGTTTTAGCATGGCATCTGACTAACCTCCTTAAATTAAAGCTATATGTGAAATGCATCTCCTAATATAAAAATGCATTTGAGCTCTAGGCTTTGGGGGGAAAGCCATTAGATCCCCACTCCCCAGCTTTAACTATTGAACTTTGATAATTTTCAAACTTTGATTAGAATTGACCATAAGGAATACAGAGAATATCTTGTAATTTTGATTTTTCAAAGAAGACACGTGCATCAAAACATTCGCCAAATGTCTTCTTTCTTTGTGTGTTTGTAATTCTGCCAAAAGAGAACAATACACATTGCAATTTGCTTGACTTAATGAGACTGCTGTCTAAAATTCCCACCATATTTTAGAAACTATAATATTCATGCAGATATACATTTTGGGCAAGACAATATTTAATAAATTATAGAAAAATTATGATTCTTAGTTGTGGAATTCAGGTTGATTTGTATTGAAAGTTCCTGTGTGTTGCTAGAATATTTTATACCTGTAAATAAATAAGCATGATAAAATAATCAAGGCTTTTTTTCCCAGGATATGGAAAAACTACGTATCACAAATAATGTTTTTGATTTGGACTTTTGGAGTTTATAGTTTTGTTTTCCTGGAATATAGACTTTTGAATTATACTTTGTAAAAAATAATCTATTTAAGAAAATCAGTTTTAATAGACATTTTAAGAGATGTTTTAAACACTAGTATTTTCTTGAAAAATCTTTTTTAAAGCTGAAACATTCAAAAGAAAACCTGGATTAAACCGTTCAATTTTAAAAGGAAGGGTATTTTTTGGAATATCATCTTAAAGCTGTTTTGTATCAGTATTTTCAGCATTGTTATAATATTATTTGTAATACTCAGTGTAACTCAGGCCTGGAGAAAGTGTAAGCCCACTACGTTAACGTAGATCAGTAAGTGTAATACAGGGGTCTTTTGTAAGTTCCTCTTGTGTAGATATTCTGTCATAATAATGGTGTGTGGGCATTCTTTCAGCAAACTGAATTCTTTGTACTAAAATCTCTAGTTTTCTAAGACAGTTCCATGTATAAAAATGATTTATACATCTCTCCAAGGCAGTACATATCCAAAGACATGACACCAGGGGGAAAAAGTGCTTGTTTTTCTGATGAAGCAGTAGACTTGTCTTTTCCTTCTTTCTTTTGTGCATGTGTATGTGTAGCTAAACCTAAGGAACCCTGTAAAATTTCTGCTGCAAACTGTCTCTTCTAAACCCAGAATGTGTTTTAAAGGCACTTATGAGGAGACATCTCTTGAAGAAAATCTGTTTCTACCTGAAATAAACTATTCACACTTTTGTAATGACTGGAATATTAAACTGTATTTCTTTGAACTCAGTGACTTTTTTTCAGATCATTTTTATATACTAGCCGAGTCACCATAAAAATTATCTCTGAAATTAGTTTTGCTTCTTTGTAACACCTTCACCTTTGTTCAAATGACACCATGAAATTGATGCTGTATTGTGAAAGATAGAAATTTACTGGGATCAATATGCTCAGGGTAAGAGCCTAGAGATACATATAGATAGGTATGACAAAAAAAAATATATATATATATATTATATATATATGACAAAAATAACTTGAAAAACATGTATCTATATCTCTATATATAAAACATGTTATTTTTGTTTCATATATATATATAAAACTAATCTGACAGCATTAAACATTCATAAGCATGTACATATTATTATTATACATTATTACTTGATTTAAAATGTTTCGAAAGGTTTTTGTGCTTAATTGAGGGTTATAACCTGGGTTTTATTTGTTTGCCAAGATTTAATTCAAACCCATTGTCATTTTCTGAGCATTGAACTCTTGTTGAATTCAAGGGAAATTTCACTTTTTGTTTTGTTTGCCTTGTATGCTTAGTAAAGCTAATACTGTCCTCCTGAAACAATTTTTTGTTGTTGTTATCAGGTATTTAATGACCATGCCCCTAAAATGTATGATCACATTCTATTAGCCTTCCTAGGCACTTTCCTGACCATTTAGTTACTGAAACACCAGGAACAGTTTATTGAATGTAAGTCCTGTTCCTCTATATCCCTATCACGATCACCTTCCTCATTATCAAGGGATAATAAACCATATCTGTGGTCATTTTTAACAATTGGCATAATCTTATAATTATACTCTCACAACATTTTTTATGATCTAAATCTCCTTTTTATAATCTTGACCCACTTTAGAAATTTGTACTCTGAAAAGCCATAGAAGGAGAAAGTGCCTCACAATGTCCTAGTACTCCATTGAACCAAGCATTCATGACAATGGAAAAGAAAGGCAGATGCACACCAAGCTGGTGTCTATGATGATCAGCCATATGATGAAGCCATAGGCCCCATGGCTAGAAGAGTTTTCCTCACTAGTATATCTGCTTAAATGTAGCACTGGTTCATTTTTACAAGGATTTTTATTGCATTCTAAAACTGGATTTTCGTTAGGCATTATTATCAGGTTCTTTTACATATTTCCATATATATATATGAATATTTTAAGCACACAGTGTTTTAGAAATTTTCTCCATCTAGAATTAGAACTTTTTAAAAAAAAATCTTGTTTTTTCCCCATGTTTTAACTTGTCATGTCCACTCTAGGCTCTATGTAATTGCACAGCAGGGATGTTAGAATGTATAAGCTAGTATTTATTTTTATAAAAAGCTGAATTGCATTGTAGTATAAGTGCAAGAAGCCAACCAAACAAAGAAGCTCACTTCTCCATTAAGACACATCACTATCACCAAATCTTTATTTTTAATAAAGATTTTAATAAAGATTTTTAATAAAAATATTCTCTTTTGCCAAATTGTTTCACCAATAGAACTACAAACATATCCACGGGCAATTTGTTTGTGATATATTTAAAATTTTGCTAGAATCCAGTTCTAGGTCCAAAGGAGTACAGCTCAAAAGCACAAGGAAGATTTCACTCTGTAGGTGCATTACGTATGGAAAACAATGGAGGCAGTCCACCTGTTCACTACGATCTAGAGAATTCCCCCGCACACACACACAAAAATAACAAGGTACAGTAAAAATCCTTAACTATACAGGGTCAATTTTTTCCATTTGAATAAATGATTTGAAATATAAGTGCTGTGATTTGGATATTATTTAACTGTGTCTCCCCAAAAGTTGTCCATATGATTGGAGACTTGATCTCCAGGTTCATATGATATAGCAGTACTGGGAGATTCTATGGAACCTTTGAGAGGTGGGATCTAATTGGAGGTCTGTAGGTCTGAGAGTATTCGCTTAAAATGCAGTTCTCATGCACTACTTGCAGATAGAGCAAGCATGGCCGCACCAACTCTCTGTTTCCTGGCTCAAGATATGACCACTTGCCATTGCACACTCCTACCATTCCCATTTGCCAAGGGACTTTCTCCTGATTTAAAGTGGTATAGGTTCCATGCCATTGATCCCCCAAAACTGGGGCTTAAATAAACCTTGTTTTCATCATAAGTAGCTTGTTTCAGGTACTATGTTATAGTAATAAAATACTGGTTCTGAAAATCGTATTTTCAGTGTAGCCTCATTAATTTTTCCAATTTAATGTAACTACCTTTTCGTTTTACAATTCAAGAAAAAGTCTCCTTACATCTTCTTTTCCAAACATTGCTTCATTGATTTAGTAATCTCAGTTTTCTGTAACAAAATACCAGTTTTTTTGATGTCTCCAAAGATTTATTCCTCACAATTATGGAGGCTGAAAAGTCCACGATCAAGGTGCCAGCAGGATCAGTTCCTGGTGAGCATCTTCTTCATGGCTTGGAGGACTGCAGCTTCTTGTTATGTCCTCAAATGGCAGAGTGTCTTCCTCTTAAGGACTTTTGTCTAAATCTGATTACCTCTTACAGACTCCACCTCCAAACATCATCACGTAGGATGTTAACAGCTTTCACATACGAATTTAAGGAAGACACATTTAGTATATAGCACTCATTTTCACCTCACAACAAACTAGTAAAGGAGTTAGTGTTTTACTCTTTCATAGATTAGATGAGACAGTGTAGGTAATTTGCCAAGGACACATAACTTGCATGTCTAACTAAACTGAATTCCCTAGCCCTTGCTTGACCTTTAGATTCATATCATGCTAATCTCCAGAGTAGACTCTTTCCAGGAGGCAAAGTGGTTCAAACAAACATGTGCCATTTCAATTTCCTTTACTCTTAAAATTCCAATGATATTGCTAGAGAAGAAATCTGGGTAATGTTCAATTTTAGAAAAACTTAGAAGTAATTTTAGAAAAATCTTTGATGTTCCGATCAATACATACATAATTGTAAAAGGCAGGCTCCTCTATTTCAAGGTTATCTCCTAGAAAAACTCACATCCTAATTTTCTTTTCTTGAAAGCAATTGGGAAAAATACTAAGGAAATATTTCATGTTACAATTTTTAAAGTGCTATTGTATAGCTTAGTCATCTGTTGATCCAGTTTGTTCCCTTAATTTCTCAGGGCATTGAGGTTGAAATGTTTGTAGGTCTTATATGCATTTAAAAAATGAGGTCTTTCCAAAAATATTTTAGATATTTATGTCTAGGCACAAAAATTATAGGTGATCCTAATTTTTCTCAAGTATTTGGAAGAAGTCAAGATGAAATATGAATTCAATGTGAATACAAATTTAACTGCCCTCAATTTTAACTAAAATATATTCTAATTTTTGACTAATCATATATACCAAAATAAAGTCTGAATAAGCTATTGTCCTACCATGAATTCTCTCTTCCAAACCTTGTTTTCAAAAATACACAAGAATTTGAATATTAGCTAGGTCCTGTTTTTAGGAGAAAAAAATAAAAACATTATGTATGATTCATTCTAAGGTGTAAGGGACTGAAATTGTCAACATTTGTAGCAATATTTTCTAGTTTTATCTTCAAAGCTCCAAACCATCAATGAGAAAGATAATAAATAGAAAATTACTCTGCATATTACAATTTTAAGTAATATTTAATGCAGTGATCTAACTTCTTTTGTGGCACTTGATTTCCCAGTAAGTACAATGATTTTTACTAAATGGTAATTTCACCATGTGACTAATATTCTGAGAGAAGATGGATACACTTAAGCATAGTGATTAGAAAAACATGTATATTTCTAGCTGATAATAATTTTTTAAAAAAATTACGTGGTACCAGATTGCTTTCAAAAGACATTAATTTATTTGACCCTGTCTTGGTGATGGTTTGGTTTACACATGTATTCACACTGGCATAAAGTATTGTGATGTATTGATATATTCTTGAGAGTTGTGACAATAGCAAAGATAGAAATCTGCTCCTTACTACCTCAGTTTATATGACTTATATATCTACTGATTTACAACTTGGCTTTTTAACAAAAATTTTGATAAGCAAAAATAAAGTGCACTATCCCAAAGATCAGTATAGGAATATGCTGCTATATTTGATTCCATTGGACATGTGGAATCTCTTCATTCTGGTTTATTTTCTTTCTTTTCTTGCATTACTGAGGATTGAATCCAGAAGCACTGCATCACTGAGTTACATCCCCAGCAATTTTATTATTTTTATATTTTGAAACATGGTCTCACTAAATGGAGGAGGCCAGCCTCAAACTTAAAATCCCCTGCCTCAGCCTTGCAAGTAGCTGGGATTATAGGCAGGCATCACTGCTGGACTTCTGGTGTATTTTTTTTAATCTTCCTTCTTTTTTAAAACTGCTTTCAATTCAAAATGTATCTTACAATTTTGTACTTTTTTAAAAAGTCCTGTTTATATATTCTATGTTTTGTTATGCAAAAAATATAAAATTCTTTCAAATTTTCTCTTTCTCCCTCCCTCCCACCTCCTTCCCTGACAGGCACTTGGCATTTTCTAAAATGGTGGAAGATGGTAGTACATGGATAAGTATTCATTTGCCATCTTTGCCGTCAATAGGGAAGAATGTACACTTAAAACACTCTTGTGATGCCTTGAAAATATAACCCAACATGACATATCTAAACATCAAGTGCTTACACAGCCTCACAACTTCAGAGTAAATGGTGTTTCTCTGATGTGTAGTATAATTTTCTATAAAGAATGTTAAGAATCACCATATTGATTTTTTATTGTAGATATTAAACATCAGAGGTTATTTTGGAAACTTAAATTTTTTTTTTCATTTTTTTTTAGATACACATGACAATCGAGTGTATTTTGACATATATATATACATGGATCCTTATTATAATTAGGATCCCATTCTTGTGATGGTGCATGATATGGAGTTAACACTGGTCATGTATTCATATATGAGCATAGAAAAGTTATGTCCAATACATTCTACTGTCTTCTCTATTCCAATCCCCCTCCCTTCCCTTCATTCCCCTTTGTCTAATCTGATGAATTTTTATTCTCCCCTCTCCTTTCCTTATTATGTGTTAGCATACACACGTTAGAAGATTTGACATTTGATTTTGGAGATTGATTTATTTCACTTAGCATGATAGCCTCCAGTTCTACACATATACTGGCAAATGCCATAATTTCATTTTTGTATATGGCTGAGTAATATTCCACTATGTATAAATACCAAATTATTTTTTATCTGTTCATCAGTTAAAGGGCACCTAGGTTGGTTCCATAGCTTAGCTATTGTGAATTTAGCTGCTATAAACATTGATATGGCTACATCACTATAGTATGCTTATTTTAAGTCCTTTGTGTATAAAACAAGGAGTGGGAAAACTTGATCAAATGGTGTTTTCATTCCAAGTTTTCTAAGGATTCGCCATACTGCTTTCTATAGTGATTATACCAATTTGCAGTCCCACCAGAAATGTGTGAGTATATATATGCTTGCCAACATTTATTGTTATTTGTATTCTTTAAAATTGCCATTCTGACTGGAGTGAGATCAAATCTCAGTGTAGTTTTAATTTGCATTTCTCTAATTGCTAGAGATGTTCAACATTTTTTCGTATATTTTTGAACCACTTACATTTTTCTGTGAAGTGCTGGTTCTGTTCATTTGCCCATTTATTGATTTTTTTTGTTTTGTTTTGGTGTTTTGTTTTTGTTTTTGTTTTGTTTTGTTTTGTTGTACCGAGGATTGATCTTGGGCACTCGACCACTGAGCCACATCCCCAGCCCTAATTTGTGTTTTATGTAGAGACAGGGTCTCACTGAGTTGCTTAGCACCTTGCCTGTTGCTGAGGCTGGCTTTGAATTTGCGATTCTCCTGCCTCAGCCTTCCAAAGTGTTGGGATTACAGGTGTGCGCCACCGCACCCAGCTACTTTAGGAATTCTTATATGTAAAAAGTAAAATATTTAAGTAAAAGTTAACTTTTAGCTAGCAACAATGTTGACTCAATGGTACATATTTTCTATTAAGGGAGAACTGGACAGCAGGAGAAGTATGTATATATATACCCAATCTTTCCTGATAAACATGAAATATGACCATACCCCAGAAATTTGAACTGGTGCCGTGTTTCAACTAAATGAGTTACACTGGATACCTGAGGTCAGATGCTACTAAGGGTTTATTCACACGAATACAACCAATAGCTTAAGTATGTGCACTAAGAGCTTCAAACCCAAATAAATATCATTTAAATATATTTGATAAAGTGTACAGCCATCTTAACAGCCCAAAACAATTTTTGTTTCAGTTTTATCATGAAAATATTTATTGCTAAGAAAATATGGCTTATTTTCAGAATCTCCCATGTTGCTATAAACTAAAAATTTAAGAGTTTAAACAATACATGGAAGGATTGTCTTGCATGTGGAAATTATATTGAAAGTTGGCGTTTAGTATAGACATTGGCCAATTATTGAAATTAAATATTAAATTATTTAGTTTAATATTTGTATTAATCATAATGTGAAGTTAAACAGCTTATCAAAAAGATTCAGAAAGCATACGAAGTTGAAACAGAGTATTTCTAGATCAACTGAGACAAACTGACATCTGGTTATTCAATTAGAGTTACATCAATGCCTGATTTCAGATGCAGGGTTGAAAGCAGAGGTTTCCAAAGTTTTTCCTAAAGCCTAAGAACTGGTAAAGCCTTCAATTTACCTCATTTATAGGACAGGTAAGCTCATTAAATAACTCAGGAAAATCACCCTGTTGCATAAAACATAAAATTGGAGTTATTGTTAAATATACAATTTGACATAATACCAAAAGGCTTATATTCATCTTTCAAAGAAGTAGTACAAACACCCTTTAGAAAAAAAATTTGCATATTAGGACTAAGATTCAAATGTTTATACTCTTTGGACCTCTCTACTCTAGGAGGTGATCAAGCGCTTTGTTGAGATGTACAATGAATTGTAAGACTCCTGGAAAAATGGTCAGGAGAGAAGCTATTATGTCATTGTAGTTAAAAGCAAGAAAATAAATTGAACAATTATAGTCTGGTCAAACAATGTGCCCTTAAATCAGCTACTTACATGCATTTGTGCCAATTCAAAAATGTGTTGGAGAAAAAAGAGTGAAGTATTTTGTGAATAGAGTGGTTGAAGGAAGCTTAACACTGAATTCAATCTCCAGTTCTAACATTTTCTTGATGTGTGCCCTTGGGGCAATTTCTAACTCGGTTTTCTATCTATGGAATGGGATAATAAGAAGACCCAGCTTATGTGAATTTCATAGGTATTAAATAAGTTAACACTCAAAGGACTGAAAAATAGTGTCTTGCACAGAATCAGAGATACTTCTGTGTTTTCTCAATTAATCAAGCATTTGACCCTCTTGTTAGGTGTGAATTCCTTGTACTACTTTGTCTATCTAAGTCTGTCAATCCATAGGCATTGATAATGCTACTCCATTTGAGAAGAAAATTCTGTTCCTTTTTAAGATAAATCCCCAGGGCTGGGATTGTAGCTCAGCGGTAGAGCACTTGCCTCGCATGCATGAGGCCCTGGGTTCGATCCTTAGCATCACATACAAAGCAATAAAATAAAGACATTGTGTTCATAAAAAAAAAAATAAAAAAAAAAAGATAAATCCCCAGCAAACTTTCATCAGAAATTCTACAATCTCTAGAATTCAAATTATTCATGAATTTTTAAAAAATTCCATGATTCAAACATTGTTTGACAATGGATAAATTTGCACAGACTTCTGAAATTCCTTTTTTTTTTCTTAAGGAAAATCTTTAGTTGTCAAGGTTTTGGCTACTATCTCATGTTAGGCTGGTGTTTATTTTGCTGAGTATAAGGTCATAGTCAAACATGATGAGTCTACAACATGTTTAAAACAATTGTTGCAAGCTTCTACAGAACTATGTAATTTTTACTATGTTTTATTGCACAAAAATAAAAATTGCTTCTTGTGCTGAGCTGCTTCATAATCTTTTAAAAATAAAATTCACGAGAATGCTTTCTTAACTGATTTTCAAGAGTATAATGGTATATAATGATGAATGGAAAAGACTGCCTCTTAACAGTATTGGTGAGTATGGATGCTATGCTTAACTCACTAATGAAAATGGCAAGCCAGGCGCAGTGGCTCAAGCCTGTAATCCCAGCACTTAGGGAGGCTGAGACAGGAGAATTGCGAGTTCAAAGCCAGCCTCAGCAATGGCGAGGTGCTAAGCACCTCAGTGAGACCCTGTCTCTACATAAAACACAAAATAGGGCTGGGGATGTGGCTCAGTGGTTGAGTGCCCTGAGTTCAATCTCCAGTACCAAAAAAGAAAGAAAGAAAAGAAAATGGCAGAGAAATGCCATGTGTTTAACAGTTGAGAAGCTCATTATGAAAATGATAGAAATATATACAAATGACCAAATTCTTTGCTTTGGTATTTTATTATATTGTATTTTAAAGATTCAGGGTGTTCCAATTCTCTGTCTCCAATAATACCTTAATGAGACAGCAGTCTCATAAATTACCTCCCATTAAGCCTTTTCTCAATGCGTGTGTGAAAGCCTTAAAGCTTAGATTAGTAATAGTTCTAAATTTTCCACTGAAAGTTCTGATGTTGAAAGCCCTTATAATCCATGCTTTGGGGGACATAAAATAAAAACTGAATGTAGGATTTTAAAATAATAAGATTGCAGTCATTCAGAAGAATTATACTTGAAAAGAAATTTATTTTTTTAATTAGGAACAATTTCAACATTCTTAAATTAAACCATCCTGTTTACTTCATTACATACATTCTGTGCATGACCAGCTTTGTCAATGCATTTATGTAATCCATATATACCCTGGTTATACTGTCTCCCAAATAGTATGCCCTGTGCTTGGGATATAAAGACAAAATTATAATCTATGTATATTTAAGCTATTTTGCATGTTTTATTTAGTCACATAAAAATAGGAACTCTGTTGAGTGGTCTGGAATGGATTCTTTTAATTTTAATAATGTCCCCAAATCACTGAATCATGCTCAGTCTAGATAGGCTCTATACTAAATGCTTTACCTGAGTTTTCTTATTTAATCCTCAGAGGTCCATGGATATATATTCATATTATTATTCCTATTTTGCCTTTGAGAATGATAGGATTGTCCAAAGTGCCATGGCCTGAATGGCTCTTTTATCAGAGCACAATGTTATATATAAACATAGAATAGAGCAGAATTATTTCTTCCACAATTGCTTTTAAGAAAGATTTGTATATGTTCTGCATAGTCAGCTTTTAAATAGAGTGTTGAGATAAAAATATAGAATCATTATAAATTATATTACCAATACTTTACCTGATATTGTGAAAAAAAATGACAGTTGAACAGAGACTTTGGAGTAAAAGCATAGTAGTCAAATCTCAGCTTGTAACTGCAGTTTATATAAACATGGGAAAATTGGCAATTTTTTGTAAATATTAAATTTTCCTACAAGTCAAAATGCAGTTAATTATTCTGCCCACTAAAATTATTTTTGAAGATTAAATTAGATATAATATATGGGAAAAACCTATCACAATAGCTTAAATATCTTAGAAATTAATATTGCCATCCTTATAATGGCTAAATGATCTGAAAGTCAATTACTTTTCTTGGATCCTGGACAAGAGCACTAGGTTGCAAGGCAAATAACAACCCTTAAAATGCAAAGAACCAAATTCAAAGAATCGCAGCCCAAATCAGCTTACTTTGAACAGAGACCACTAGAGAAATGAAACTGGTAGGAATACTTAAATGTTGATTTTACTGAATTGCCTGAGTTTAAGTGTAGAATAGCTTAAGAGTGAGAAGCTCATGGGAGTAGCAAATGAAGAAAAATCGAGAACCCTATACCTTTGTGAAGTTCACTTCCAGGAAACGCACTAAATTCTCACTATAGAGATCCAAGAATGATCTCCTGTCTTTGACTGGGAGGCAAAGTAAACATTGTGGAATATATTCCCAGCATTCTCTTTTACAAAGCCTACTCTGTAGGGAAAAGACATTACTGAAAACTGATCCTACCTAGGGGAAGGGCATTTCTTCCACCCCCAGTCCCCTATGGCCTTTCTCCTTTACTTAAGAGATGGTGAGAAGTTAAGATAAACTTGTGAAGGTCATGACCTTGGGACAAAGGACTGAACTTTAACATAAGATTATAGAAGGTCTCTCCATTCTCACTACTTACCACTACACCAACAGGGTTCTGACATAATAGAGGATGACAGCTTAAATTGATGCAAGATGCAGAGTCTGAAGGGAAGTACTTAGGAAGTGAAAGTCAACAAATGAGGTGAAAACAAGAACAGGAGGAATGCAAGCCTCTGGCACCTAGAGCTACAAAAACAATAAACAGTCAAGCCAATGAGCCAGATTAATGTGAATCCTCACACCATCTCCCTCAATTCTTACCTGATACATCAAGTTTGGCTTTCAACATACATTTTAACAATAAATTAGGCATGTTAAAAAGCAAGGAGGAAAAAAACACTCTAAAGAAACAAAACAAAGCATCAGGATCAGACTCAGGTATAACAGATTTTGAAACAATCAGGAAGGGGTTATGAAAACGATTGATTAATATGCAAAGGAATCTAATGAGGTAAGTAGACACACTTCAAGAACAAGTGGATAATCTAAGCAGAGATATGGAAAAACAAAAAACAATAAAGTAAATAATCAATTTCAAAAATATTGCAACAGAAGTGAAAAATGCCTTAGGTGAGCTCCTCAGTAGATCAGACATAGCAAAATAGAGAATCAATGAGTTTGACAGTAAGACAATACCATAGCAATGCCCCAAAATAAATGAAAAGAGGGAAATTTTGATAGATAAAAGTAGAAACACAAAACTTGAGAGGTATCAGAAATATTTTAAAAGTGTATGCATATGTATAATTGGGATACCCGAAGGAGAAAAAAGAAAAATAAATAAGGACCAAGTAGATGGAGCAAGGTGGCAGAGTGGGAGATACCAGCTTTCATCTCCCAAGTCCCTCCCAGAAAAAGAACAAAAGCAACAGCAATTCAATAGCTAGCCATTCAATAGTGCAAATAGCTTAAAAGTGAACAAATGCAGCAACACAGTGGAGCAAACGATGGAGAGCAACCTTACAGAAAAAATTGCCAGAGAGTCATCTACACACCTGAGATGTATGGAGACTGACCGCCAGGGGAAAAACAAAAAAGAGCAGGGCTATCAACTTACTAACTTTAGCCATGTGGCAGGTGTCAGCATAATTCCCAGGGCCTGTTCTGCAGAAGACCTTGACAGACTTTACCACTAAGGTTCTCAACAGCCTGTGTAGCCACACCTGTGACTCACCACAGCTCTCATAGTGCAGCGCCCTTTGGATTCATCTGTTCACTGGATTGTTCTCAGAGGACAGCAATAGCTTTCAACACTGAGGGAACCAACCATCATCACCACCATAGCCCTCATGGAAAGGGAGACACTTCAGTACATATCCAAGCAGGAGCTGCTGTTATATTGCCCAGGGGCCTCTCCCCACTCCCTATACATGCCAGATCCAAGAGGTGTGGTTGCTTTGTGCACAGCTGCTCTCTGAGTGCCCATGAGACAGATACTGGAGCCACTGTCAGAATGGACTAAACTGTGCACTGAACACTGGAGCCACTCTCTCTTCACAAATGTCATGCTCCATAGCCCATTTCTGAGGCCACTGTACAAGCGCTCACCTCAAGGACCCTAGAGCCAGAGTCACAATGGACATGTGCACACCTCATAAATCCAGAGCTATGGTAATTTTGTACATGTCCATGACCCTGGTCTGAGATATGATTAGGACACCAGAGCCATGGTTGCAGAAGGAACTTCTGTTCCCCAGACCCTGAAGCCACTATAATTCTGACTATGCACATACTCTGGAACCTCCCCAGATACTACATGAGCAACTACACATTGTACACACATTACAGTGGAGGTGCCTGTGTCCTGCCTCAGTGCTACCACTACATTAAGCTGAAGCTGAAGTTCCTTCATGTGTACTCACACTCCAGGCACAGATCCATGGCCACTCCACAAGCACCACAAATCAGATATCATTGTCACCATCATTGCCAGTATGCCTGTAAGCCAGAGTCAGAATTAACAAAGAACCTTTGTGCACAATTTTCCCCTAGAAGTGAAAAGATGAGGAAAATCCCAGTACCCCTACACCAAAACCACAGCAGTCCTTGCTCCCCCTGTGGACACCCACAGCCTTAACTCATAAAGACTTCTGCAAACTTCACCAGCATTGACAGAGCTTCACAGAGGCTGTGCTGTTGTGCCCTTGCAGTAGTAGGGACTGCTGCATCCCATTTGGACAGCACTCTCACCCACCTGTAGGCAAATGTCTTCCCTCACCAAAAGTAGTCTATAATTCTGAAATAGGTGACAGATACCTCACATATGCAGACATCCATGCAAAGTAATAAGTAACATGACAAATCAAGGAAATATGATATCACCAAAGAAAGACAGTAATTTTCTAGTTACTTACTAATCCCAAAGAAATGGAGACCTACAAATTGTAGACAAAGAATTCAAAATAATTGTTTTCTACTATCATGTACAACTAAAAGAACTAATGAAAAAAGAAAAATAATTGTTTTAAGTAAACACAGGGATTTATAGGACAATGTAGATAGATAATTCAGTGGTTTCATGAAAATAATACATGAACAAATTCAGAACAACCAAGAAATAGAAAATTTCTCCTTAGATAAAGAGAAATTTTGGAGCTGAAAAATACAAATGTCAAAATCTCTCAAACAAAAAAAAGAATTTGTGGACTTGAAAGAAGGACACTTCAAATTACAAAACAAGGAAACAAAAAGGAAAACCATAAAATTCCTAGAAGAAAATACGAGGGGATTTTTGTTTTGGCAGTGGTTTCTTTATATAATTATAAAAGCACAGACAGTGTGAACCAAAAACTAACAAGTGGAACTACATCAAACTCAAGAGTTACTGCCCTGCAAAGAAAACAACACCAAAAGAAAACCCACAGAATAAAAGAAAATATTTACAAATCATATATCTTAAAAAAGCTTAATATCAAAATGTATAAATAATTCATATAACTTAATAGCAGAATAAAATAAAATAATCAGACTAAAAATAAAGCAAAAGCCCTAAGTAGACATTTTTCCATAAGAGAAATAAAAGATGGCCAAGAGACACAAGAAAAACTGCCTCAATATCACTAATCATCAGGGAAATGCAAATCAGAATCACAATGTCATATCTCCTCACCCTTGTTAGGGTATGTATTAACAAAAAAATGAAAAGATTGCAAGGGTTGGTGAGGATGTGAATAGCAGGGCCGCTTACACAGCTTATACATGTTTGAAGCAAGATTGTTTATAATGCCATGATAATAAACAATGTGGAGGTTCCTCAATAAATAAAAAATAGCACTACAATATAATCCTGACATCTCCCTTTTGGGTAGATTTGCTATAACAAAATACCAGAGATTACATAATTTATAAATAATAGAAATTCGTTTTTCACAGATTTGGAGACTGATAAATTAAAATCATGGTGCTGGCAGATTTGGTGTCTGGGGAGAACTGCTCTCTGCTTCCAAGATGGTGCCTTGTGGCTGCATCCTCTAGAAGGGATGAATTTTGTGCCCTACTATAGTGGAAAGTGAGACAAAAAGAGGTTAGGCAACACACCAAAGTCACATTTACAAGGGCATTAATCCTATTCATGAGGGCAAAGCCCTCCTAACATAATCACTTCTCAAAAGACCTTACTTCTTAATGATTTCGCTTGAATTTTGGAGAGGTGCATGTATTCCAACCAGCAGAAGTAGGCATATGTAGGCTTGTAAGACAATGTCACTCTCACAAAAATAGAGAGTAGGATGTTGGTTATCCAAAAATCAATGACAGACTATATTTTAGATTCACAGAGTTCTGAGAACACTAAGAAATCAAAATTTTAAAAAAATGATCTACATCTGGGCATAACATATTCTTAATAGATGTGAAACACAACTTTGTTAAAGTAGCACTATTTATGTTGTATTAAATAACACTTGATGGTTCTTTTATTGGTAAAATATGCTGACTCAACAACTTGCACAGAGAAGCTGTAATTTTTTAGTTTGTCATCTGAACTTTCTTCAGCATCACTTAATACATTATCAAAACATTGCCCTAACATACTTTGTGTGAGATTACTTTTTAACCATTCATTCTCACACAAGCATTTTACTCACTGCAATTTTGCAGGCTCACTTTTCTTTTTTTTTTTAGTTTCTTAACAATTATTCAACTTTGGCTTTCCTTAATGATAAGTACTAGTACTAAATAATTTGTGTTCTATCTTTGCAGTGAACTGGAGGTACAAATAAGAGCTTTACTGTACCATTTTTCATATTCTAATAGTACCTTAAGAAATATGCCCCTTTAATTTTCAAATCCCTGTAATGTGTTGTTTTAATTTTCCTGAAGTTGGGCTGCATTTGTACATTGTTTTTCACATACACTTTGGAGTAGTGTCCCAATCCATGCAGGTTTCCATAGGTAAGCAGCTCTCATGAGCATGACACTTTTTGGTGTACATGTCTCTCATGACATCTGCAGAGTGAAATGACTCAGGAGATCGTAATTCTCCATCATTAATTTTTCCATAAGAATTTGCTGATATATAATTTACTTACTATAAAATTCACCCTTTTAAGTAAAATATTCAGTGACTTTTAGTATATTCAAACAGTCGTATGATCATTCATCACTCAATTTATAATATTTAATTTATACTATTCTAGAATAAGACCTGGAGTCTTCTTTTTCCATGTTATAACATACCCTTCAAAAGGTATTTCATCAGACCACCATACATATTTAAAAGCACAAATACTAATAAATAGAAGTGTATAATAAATAACCATAAAAGAAATACTACCAATGTATAAAATCATCATGTGATAATTCACATCCGATATTCACAACTTTTATAACATTTACAGCACTCTGGTAGAATGGACAGAAGACTAGCAGCACATACAACTTCGACTTCCCTTTTTAGAATGAGCCTTTCTCCTTAGTTTTTCACTTGCTTTGAGGACATTTGTGTGCATAAGAAAAGATTGGGAAGGTAATTCATGAGAAAGTACTGATGCCACAAGCCTATCATACCTCCTTTTGTGCAGTACCGTGTTCACCTGTATATTACATCTATGGCTACATCTACATCACATCAGAATCTGAGAACAAAATCAACCAACTGAACATGGTCCTCCTTCTCTTTCACTAGGATTGGAAAATCCTCTAATGCCATGCTCATAGGTTTCTTAGTTCTTGCTATCACTGCAAGTGCCAGAATGGCACAATATATGATGTTTTAAAAAGTACACCTATATCTCTCTATATCTATATATCTCTATCTCTATCTACATATCTCTATCTATCTGTATATTTTATCAATCACTGTGTCTTGAAGAACAGAGATCTAGGGTTCCATGAAACCCCAGTTGAATGGCAGGAACTTGTACTGGTAGATTTGCTATTCTTTCCCAGGTTTCTCAACATGTGTAGAGTGTATTTTGCAGTTCTTTTTTATTGTAAAATATTTCTTTAAGGAAATCAAAAGAATTTTAAACTTTTATTAAATCTGAAGTTTTACTCTCTTTTTTTTTTTTTGGAGGTTTTTTAGAATTTTTTTTATGTACAAAGAGTTAGATGGTCTTTCGTTGAGTGTCTGTCTTACGCAATCCAATCAAGGAGAATCACTTAGTGCCCGTATCCTTTGCATAATGACAGAAACACTCTATAATACTGGATCAGACTATGCTGGTTTGAGCAGACAGGGCAAGAGTGAGAATGCTGGCCAAATTTTCATGGGTGGCTCCAGTGAAGTTATTGGTGACCCATCTTGCTTTTAGTGTGCAAAGAGGCCAAAGGAGCAATCTGGGGCATACTTCTGCTCTTCAAATTATTTTTTCTGAAGTTCTCTTTTAATGATTAAATTCACTCTCCCCTTTCTCTGTCACTGTCTGTTCCCTCTAAGATTTGCTTCTCCATCCTCCAGCCTTATTAAAAAAGAAAACAAAAACTCCTAAAATGATTGTTTAAACATTAAAATGAGGAATAGATGCCAGACTTGGTTTAACTCTTATAAATTCTTGATGACTAACACTACATTAGCAGTATGGTAGACACTTAAGTATATTTACTGGAAATGAGAACTTGTTAGGCACTTAAGATGAGACTCTCTAATCAATTGTCGTATTAGAATGTGTTTATATTCAATCAGGATGTTATAATGATTACAGTGAGACACTAAATATTAGAAATTAAAACATTCACCATTCACTTGACAGGTTTTTTGTTTGTTTGTTTTGTTTTTATTACAGTGTTAGACATTGGACCCAGGGTCTCAAGCATACAGGTGACTGAATTACATCCCCAGTACTTTTTATTTTTTATTTTGAGACAGGATCTTGGTAAGGTGTCCTGGCTAGAGCTGAAACTTGTGATCCTCCTTCTGTAGTTTCCAAGTAGCCTGTATTACAGGTGTCCACCACCAGGCCTGCCTACTCAATATGTTTCTAGTTTCTGTTTAGTGTCAGGCTCTGATTTAAGCCTTGGGATAGATAGTAATGAGTGGAATATTCATTAAACTCCCTTTCCTCAAAGACTGCTCCTTGTAAAAACATAGGAAATCCACATTATACATTCTTTTTACTGATAAATAGTTTTTATTAGAATTTAAATCTGGTCTTCAAGTTTTCCTTTCTTTTAGCAGACCGCCCAGAGGTTGTCACCACTACTTTAACTCTTTCCACTCAATGTATATGCAAATACAAATGTAAATTTTGGGGGAGGGAGTACAAAGGATTGAACCCAGGGATGTTTCACCACTGAGCTACAGCCCCACTTCTTTATATTTTTTTTTATTTTGAGACAGAGTCTTGCTACACTGTTGAAGGTCTCACTAAATTGCTCAGAATGGCCTTGAACATGAGATGTTCCTGCCTCAGCCTACAAAGTTGCTGGGTTTAGAGGCTTTTGCTACTGAGCCTGGAAGAATGCAAATTTTCTTCAATGCATCTTTTCTTGTACCCTAAATTTAAATATTTAAGTTTCTCCAAGTATTGTGATTTTGACGGTATTCCATATGGAGTAAGAGATAGTAAGCATGATTTATTAATAAGGTAGCACTAATCAGTTTAACAAATTAACTTGAATATCTTAGTAGCTTATTTTTTTGCTCATGTGAAGAACAAAGGAGTAGTCCCTAACTGTGAGTGTCTTTATTCCAAGGATTCATTAAGAAACTCAGGTTCTTTTCATATAATGGCTCTACCATCTATACCATATGCCTTCCAATTTGCTTCCTGCATCAATCTTGCAGAAAGGAAAAAAAATATAGAAGATCCTATGTGGAAGGTTCTCATGGTTCACATTTAAAAGTCATTCACATAATCTCTGCTCATATTCCATCATTCAGTGCTTAGTCTATGGCAATACCTATTGTGATGTATCCTTTTATATGTTATCTTGAGTGGGCTATGGGTTCTCAGATTAAATGTTATTTCTGGGTATGTGTATGAGAGATTTTTCAGATGAGATCAGTGTTTGAGTAAGTGATTTTAGGAAAAGTATTACCCTCTCCAGTGTGGGTGGGCAACAGCCAATTCATACAGGGCAGAATAAAACAGAAGGTAGAAGAACAAGGAAGTTGCAGGTTTTTTTCTTGTCTCACTGCTTGAACTGGAACATTTCATCATCTCCTTTTATCAAAATGGAATTCACATGAGCAGCTTTGGTCTCATGGTTTCAGACTGCATTATATTACTGGCTCTCAACATATGGACATCAGATCCTGGGATATCTCAACCTCTATAATTCATGAGCCAACTCCTCACAATAAAACTAATTTTATTTTTTTATATCTTACAGACTGTATTTCTTTGGAAAATTTTACTAATATATCTACTTGCAAAAGATGCTTTTGCTTAGGGGAAAAATGAGGGAAATAGATTACCTAATGAGACAACCTGTGCCATAAATAACAATGCTAATAGGACTACAAAACATTTCTTTAAAAGTTGATTTACAGTAGTTAATGATCAATGCTTCTAAATCTTTATAGTTGTGAATCTGCTTAAATAATCCGTATGAGGGTAATGATCGTACCTCTTTTTAAAACACCCAGAACATACAGATTCTTGAATGAATAAATAATGAATAAAACAGAGTGGATGAAAACTTGATTTTCATTTGACTCAAGTGAATACCTGACTTATGTAGTAGTTGATCTGCAATTCAACAAGACTATGAATCATACCATTTAATTTTCTATCTTTTCAATTTTTCAAAGGAAAGAATAAATATTTGGGAAAGAATGAAGTTGGAAAAAAGCCCTTAATTTATGTCTACTCATATTATACACTCTTCTTTCTTTAAACTCCTTTATAAAGTGTTAAAAGAGCAAGAGGAAATCCAACAAAATCATTACAAAGAAAATTGACATATACAGTCTACTAAAAGAATCAAATGTGACCCCAAAAGCTATGATAAGCTCCTACGGTTGGTTGTAGTAGTAACAGACAATGCCACCTACTGGAAGACAAAGGAAGCAATCCTGTATATTTACATTGAGACTTTTTATTTTTTATTTTTTTCCTTCTATTCCTTTTTTTCTCTTTTCTTTTTTTCTTTTCCCTCTCTCACTCTTTTCCCTCCCTCAAATCTTCAACATTTGTGAAACCAAGTATTTTTTATGCATTATGCTACTATGGACCAGGATATCTGATTAGTATACTACAGTTGTATTTTATAGTCTCATAAATTCCACTTTTACATGTTTTATTTTTCTTAATTTTTATGTCTCTTCATTAGTTGTACTCTATTATCTTAGTATGTACTGGTCTTTCCCAAATCTCTTTCTTTCTTTTCTACTAATAGACAACTTCTTTTGGATTCCTCTTACATGCTTTCTAGGATATAATAACTATATCTGCACTTCCTATTTACCTAACATCTCATCCTACACCCCATCCCTGGTTCTCTCTAGCCCACCAGCAGAAACTGTAGACCTTTCTGCAAACCTATTGTTTATATAGTAGATGCTAATTGAACTCATAATTTCTGTATATTCTGACTAAGCCATAAATGTATTTAGGAGCTATTAGGAGCTACTTGGTTTGAAATTATACATTGTTTGTATTGAGATCTGTCAATATTGGTCTTCCCTTTAAAGGAGAGGTATTGGAACCCTGTAGGGAATCTATAAGCCTATAGGATAAAAACTGTAACAACTTAGATCTGCAGTGCTAGAAGGGAAGATACACAAACAACATGAAAACACAAGGGAAGAAAGTGCCCCAAACAAATCAAGATACTACATTATTAGAATCCATGGTCAGCACAGCAGAAAAAATGTCAGAGAAGGAGTTCAGGATGTACATAATTAAAATTTCTGTGACTTAAAGAATAATGTAAGAGAGCAAACCCAAGCAGCAAAAGAACATTTTGATAAACAGCTACATAGGCAAATACAGGAAGCAAAAGATTACTTCAATAAGGAGATAGCAATTCTGAGAAAGAACAAAATAGAAATCCTTGAAATGGAAGAAACAATAAACCAAATTAAAAACTCAATAGAAAACATCACCAAGAAATTAGATCACTTGGAAGACATAACCTCTGACAATGAAGACAAAATATTTAATCTAGAAAACAGAGTTGACCACACAGTGAAGATGGTAAGAAACCATGAACAGAACATCCAAGAATTATGGGATAACATGAAAAGACAAAATTTAAGAATTATTGGGATAGATGAAGGCACAGAATTTCAAACCAAAGGAATGATCAATCTATTCAATGAAATAGTATCAGAAAATTTTCCAAACATGAAGAACAAATTGGATAATAAATACAAAAAGATTACAGGACACGAAATATACAAAATCAGAACAGATCTATACCAAGGCACATCATAATATAATGCCTAATATTCAGAATAAGGAGAATTAGGATCTCTGCAGACTTCTCAACACAGACCCTTAAAGCTAGAAGAGCTTGGAACAACATATAACAAACTCTGAAAGACAATGGATGCCAACCAAGAATCTTATGTCCAGCAAAATTGTTTTAGATTTGGTGATAAAATAAAAACCTTCCAAGATAAACAAAAATTAAAAGAACTTACAGCAAGAAAGCCTACACTACAGAATATTCTTGGCAAAATATTCCATGATGAGGAAATGAAAGACAACAATGAAAACCTGCAAAGGGAGGAACTACACTAAAGGAAAGGCCAAAGGAGAAACCCAGTCAAGTTAAAAACTAAGAATAGACTAAAATCTCTAGGAATACAAACCATGTCTCAATAATAACACTGAATGTCAATGGCCTAAACTCAGCAATTAAAAGGCATAGACTGGCAGGTTGAATTAAAAAAGAAAAAAGACCCAACAATATGCTGCCTCTAAGAGACTCATCTTATAGAAAGAGACGCTCACATATTGAAGGTGAAAGGATGGAACAAAATGATTCAGTCACATGGACTGTATAAAAAAGCAGGGTTTTCCATTCTCATACCAGATATAGTGGACTTCAAACCAAAGTTAGTGAAAAGGAATAAAGAATGTCATTTCATAGCGCTTAAGGAATTCCTACATCAACAAGACATAACGATCATAAATATTTATTCCCAAAACAATGGGGCAGCCATGTATGTCAAACAAATCCTTCTTAACTTCAAGAATCAAATAGATTACAACACACTGGGTGTTTTAACACACTTCACTCACCACTGGATAGATCTTCCAAACAAAAACTAAACAAAGAATCTACAAAACTCAATAGAACAATCAATAATCTAGACTTAATAGACATACATAGAATATTCCATCCTTCAAAAAGCAAATACACTTTTTTCCCAGTAGCACATGGATCCTTCTCCAAAATAGATCATGTACTATGTCACAAAGTTAGTCTTTGAAATACAAAAAATAGAGATACTACCTTGCATTCAATCTGACCATAATGGAATAAAATTAGAAATTAATGACAGTTTTAAAAAACAAAGCTACTCCAACACCTGGAGATTCAATAATGTGCTATGGAATTATGCATGGGTAAAAGAAGGCATCTGGGAGGAGGTAAAAAAAAAAATTCTTAGAGGTAAATAAGAAGTTTGATACAAAATTTCAAAATCTTTGGGACACTATGAAGGCAGTGCTAAGAGGAAAGTTCACTGCGTTAAACTCATTTATTCAAAGAAGAAGTCAACAAATCAATGACTTGACACTACATATCAAAGCCCTAGAAAAAAGGAACAAACCAACACCAAAAGAAATAGAATACAGGAAATAACTAGAATCAGGGCTGAAATTAATGAAATTGAAATGAAGGAGACAATTCAAAAAATTGACAAACAAAAAGGTAGTTTTTTGAAAAAATAAATAAAATTGACAAACCCTTAGCCACCCTAATGAAAAGCAAAAGAGAGAAAATCTAAATTACTAAAATTTATGATAAAAAAGGAAATGTCACAAGAGACCCTGCTGAAATACAGAGGATAATTAGAAACTATTTTGAAAATCTATACCCCAGTAAAATAGAAAACCCTGATGACACCGACAAATTTCTAGAGACATATGACCTACCCAAACTGAACCAGGAGGACATTCATGACTTAAACAGATCAATTACAAGCAAGGAAATAGAAGAGGCCATCAAGAGCCTTCCAACCAGACTTCCCTGGACCAGATAGATTCTCAGCCAAGTTCTATAAGACCTACAAAGAAGAACTAACTCCAATATTCCTCAAACTATTCCATGAAATAGAAAATGAGGGAACCTTTTCAAACTCATTCTACGAGGCTAGTATCATCCTGATACCAAAACCAGACAGAGACACATTAAAAAAGGAAAATTTCAAACCAATATCCCTGATGAATATAAATGCAAAAATTCTCAATAAAATTTTGGCAAATCACATACAAAAGCATATTTAAAAAATAGTGCACCATGATCAAGTGGAGTTCATTCCAAGGATGCATGGTTCATTCAACATATGGAAATAAATAAACGTAATCCATCACATCAATAGACTTAAAGATAAGAATCACATGATTTTATCAATTGATGCAGAGAAAGTGTTTTACAAAATATAGCACTTTTTCATGTTTAAAACACTAGAAAAACTAGGAATAGTAGGAACATATCTCAACATTGTTAAACAACCTATGCTAAACCTAAGGCCAACATCATCCTAAATGGAGAAAAATTGGAAGCATTTCCTCTAAAAAAACTGGAACAAGAGAGGGATGCCCCTTTTCACCACTCTTATTTAATATAGTCCTTGAAACTCTAGCCAGAGCAATTAGACAGATGAAAAAAATTAAAGGGATATGGATAGGAAAAGAACTCAACCTATTACTATTTGCAGATGCATGATATTATAATTGGAGGATCCAAAAATTTCCACCAGAAAACTTCCAGAATTAAATGAATTCAGCAACATTGCAGAATATAAAATTAACACCCATAAATCAAATTCATTTCTATACATCAACAATGAATCCCCTGAAAGAGAGATCAGGTAAACTACTCCATTCACAATAGCCTCAAAAAAAAAAAATTAAAATACTTGGGAATCAATCCAACAAGAGCAGTGAAAGACCTCTACAATGAAAATTATAAGACATTAAAGAAAGAAATTGAAGATCTTAGAAGATGGAAGATCTCCCATTCTCTTGGATAGGTAGAATCAATAATATTAAAAGGGCCATACTACCCAAAGCACTATACAGATTCAATGCAATCCCAATAAAAATCCCAAAGTCATTTCTTATAGAAATAGAAAAGGCAATCTTGAAAATTATTTGGAAAAATAAGAGACTCAGAATAGCCAAAGCAATCCTCAGTAAGAAGAGTGAAGCAGTATGCATCACAAGACCAGGCCTTAAACTACACTACAAAGCTGTAGTAACAAAAACAGCATTGTACTGGCACCAAAATAGACATGTAGAACAATGGTACAGAATAGAAGACAAAGAGACTAACCCACACAAATACAGTTATCTCATAGTAGACAAAGGTGCCAAAATCATGCATGGGAGAAAAGATAGCCTCTTCAACAAATGGTGCTGGGAAAACTGGAAATCCATATACACCAAAATGAAACTAACCACTCTCTCTCACCATGCACAAAACTCAACTCAAAATATATCAAGCAGATAGGAATTAGACCAGAGACCCTGAGCCTAATTGAGGAGAAAGTAGGCCAAAATCTTCATCACGCAGGATTAGGCCCCGACTTTCTTAACAAGAGTCCTAAAGCACAAGAAATAAAAGCAAGAATCAATAAATGGAATGAATTTACACTAAAGCTTCTTCTCAGCAAAAGAAACAATCAATGAAGTGAACAGAGAGCTTACATTCTGGGAGCAAATTTTTGCCACACGCACATCAGATAGAGAGCACTGATCTCCAGGATATATAAAGAACTCAAAAAACTTAACACCAAAAAACCAAACAACCCAATTGATAAATGGGCTAAGGAGCTGAATAGAAACTTCTCAGAAGAAGATATACAATCAATAAACAAATATATGAAGAGATTTTCAACATCTCTAGCAATTAGAGAAATGCAAATCAAAACTACTCTAATATTTCATCTCACCCTAGTCAGAATGGCAGCTATCCAAAATACAAGCCACAATAAGTGCTGGCGGGGATGTGATGAAAAAGGCACACTCAAACATTCCTGGTGGGATTGGAAACTGGTGCAACCTATCTAGAAAGCCGTATGGAGATTCCTTAGAAAATTTGGAATGGAACCACCATTTGACCCAGCTATTCCACTCCTTAGCCTATACCCTAAAGACTTAAAAACAGCATGAGTAAACCATAGCATTTCATAGAACAGAAAGCAGATGATGGAAGCCATGATACATCTGGAAGAAATTCTACCATTCATAGCTTATTTAACCTTTGTCAATTAGTATTTCCTGTGTAAATACTACTATAGAAGACACTAATTAGCAGTACCATTAATATTTTGTTCACTAAGAGTGATAAAGTTCCATACAGAAACCATGTTTCATTGAAAGACTTGAACAATGAACAAATAAGTAAATAAATACAGAATGCTAGATTGTGATAAATATTAGGAAAAAAAAGCATAGCCAATGTTACAGAAAGTTGGAAAATAATGCTGGCTTTTGATGGAAAGAATTCCTAAAGAAGAAGATAACTGGGCAAAGATCTGAATGAAGCAATAAAGCAAACCATGAAAACATGTGGAGGAAAAGCTTTACCAGAAGAAGGAAAAGAAAAAAACAATTTGATGTATTTGACAAGATATATATATATATATTTGACAAAATATATATAATCATTCTATCATTCTTCTCCTCCCATGATATATATATCCCAGGATATATATAAAAGCTATATATAAAAGCTACCTTCAAGATATAAACCAAACACCACACGGTGCTACCAAAATTTAATCCATAATCATTTTATGGAATACTGAACTTTTCTGTTTTCTCATCTGTACTCAATTTCCTACAGACTAGTCTTCACATATCAGTTAGAACTTTATCTATCTACCTATCTATCTATTGTACTGGGGATTGAATACCAGGGCTATATCATGGGATATATATATATCATGGGAGGAGAAGAATGATAGAATGATTTAAATAATTTAGAGGAGTTATGGGAGATAAATTAAAGGAGGTGGGAGAAATAGGATGATGAAGGGTCATCAAGAATATGGAAAGAGATTTTGAGTTTTTTTCTAATTATGGCATAAAAATGATATAACCTAATATGATGATTTTTATGTCCTAAGTCATGCATAAAAGGGGTACATGCCTGTAATCTCAGCTATTCTGGAGGCTGAGACAGAAGAATTGTAAACTTAAGGTCACCCTGGGCAACTCAGTGAGAACTTGTCTCAATAAAATATATTTTTATAAAAGAACTAAGGATGTAGCTCAGTGGTAGAGCACTTGCCTAACATGTGTGAGCCCTGGTATTCAATCCCCAGTACAATAGATAGATAGGTAGATAGATAAAGTTCTAACTGATATGTGAAGACTAGTCTGTAGGAAATTGAGTACAGATGAGGAAACAGAAAAGTTCAGCATTCCATAAAATGATTGTGGATTAAATTTTGGTAGCACCGTGTGGTGTTTGGTTTATATCTTGAAGGTAGCTTTTTCAGGAATTTCTCTTCTGCATGGATATGAAGCCAAAAGATGGAAAGAAATTGATAACAAATCCCAAGGTTTGGCCTGAAAAAAATTACATAAAAGTGACAACATTTACCATATGGTAACTGCATGAAGAGAAGTTTTGTTTGCTTGTTTATTTGGCAAGTTCAGTGTATTTATCACTTATCTTTTGTATCTGTTAATTTGGAGAAGCTTTTTAGACATTCAAATGGAAATGTTGAGAATGCATTTGGTTCTATTTTTGGCTTGTAAAGAGAAAAGTCAAGACTGTCATCAATTTTGAGTTTCTTACCAAGAGGATTCCATTTAAGTCATGGGACTTCATGATAATATCTAGGGTGACAGTTGGGGAAAAGAAGTTGAGAATCAAAGACTTATGCTATTTGAGAAAATACTAACAAGTAAAACTGAGAAGAAGTAGAAAATAAATTGAGAGGAAAAAGTGTGTGTGTATGTGTGTGTGTGTGTGTGTGTGTGTGTGCATGCACGCTGAAGGGATCAAACCCAGGGACTTATGCAAGCTAGGCAAGTGCTCTACCATTGTGTTACACCATCTATGCATTGTTTCTTGAAAGAAAAATGAGAAAATGAGAGAGTATTAACTACATTAAAACATGCAGAAATATCAAGAAGTACCGAGTTTCCTACTAAACTTCTCTTAACATGCTGGTTAAAAAAAAAAATCCATACCTGCACAAACCATTGTGTTTACATTGCTTACCATTACAAAAGACTTCTTTTGTTGTCACTTGTGAACACTTTTGGTCCCCATTTTTTCAAAGCACTAGGTATTACTGTTACTAGAATCAAAGATCTGGGCTGCCTGCCACTGGAGTACAAATATTTGGAAATGAATGTTGGTAGGAAGCAATCAGGTTTATTCAATGCCAACTCTGAAGAAGATAAGGAGCTAGGCCCTCAAATCTGTCTTCCCTGCTCAGGGTTGTGAAGAGTTTTTGTGGAGAAGGGATGAGGTAGCCAGACTACAAATTAGGCAGAGCCTTCATCAGTGATGGGTGTGTCGTCTCTAGGACAACATGGTAGATTTCAACATCACACAGCTAGTCCTTAAGGAAGGATGTTACCAAGACTATATGGGTTCTATGAAGTGAAAGAAAGGTTTAGCAGATAAGTGGATATTATCTTCAGTCTGAGGATTAGGGAGAAGCGGAAGGGCAAATGTAAAGTGGGGAGGGAAGGACAATTTCAAAGGAGCCCCTCTTACATTATTAAGATACTTAATTGTTCAGACTGAGTTCATTCATGTCCTAGATCAAACTTTTTGTTGTTGTTGTTATACCAGTGATTGAACCCAAGGGTTCTTAGCCACTGAAACACATCCCTATCCCCCCTTTAAAAAAAAATTTTTTTTTTTTGAGAAAGGGTTTTTCTAAATTGCTGAGGCTGGCTTTAAACTTGTGATCCACTGCCTCAGCCTCTGGAGCTGCTACTATTACAGGTATGAGCCATGGTGCCCAGCAGAACTGAACTTCTTAAAATTACAAGTGTTTATCATCAAAATCAGTAAATCTCTTCTACTATCTGATCCTTTACCAGAATGTATTAGATTATGTTTAAAACCATCCCAGGATATATTCAAACTCAAAAGGATAAAACTGAATTCTACAAAGAATTCTACAAAGAAATGCTTGAAAGTCAGTTGGGGTCATATTATTAAGGGCCTTAAACATCAAAAAGATTTTAGAAACTTTTTCCATAAAATCAGTTTCAGAGAAATTATTCTGGCAATAAGTAACAGTGAATTAGAGAAAAACGATATACCAGATACCCAACTCTGAGGATCCCCTAAAATCAGGTTTCATTCCTTGCCCCCAAAAACAAATGGAAAAAGTAATAGTGAAAAGCAGGAAATAAATTTTAATCAGAATGGCTACACTAGAAAGACAAAGAAGACCAGCATTTCTAGCCCTGTGTCCCAGAGTTTTGTTTTTATTTTTGTTTTGTTTTTTTCTCAGTACTAGGGATTGAACCCAAGGGAACTCTTCTATCACTGACTTATATCCCCATTCCTTTTTATTTGGAGACAGGATCTCACTAAATTGCTGAGATTAGTCTGGAACTTGCAATACTCCTTCCTCAGCCTCCCAAATCTCTGGTATTACTGACCACATTGGCATCAAGCAGTCTTGATCAAATTGGTCTGTTTGATTATCTAGTTGTTTGTCAGACAGAAGCATTTAGGTGGTGATATAAATGTTGCTGCTGTCACTCACCACAAGATATTTATCAATTAGACTTGTTCCTTCTGGAATCTAAGATAACTAAGAGCAAAGAAGAAGATGCAAAATGTAGGAAGAGATGCCAAACTTTTAATTCCATTGGACATTTGCAGGTCCAAGTAAAGGGTCTAAGTCCTTGTTACAAAAACCCTTGAGATCAGGTAAAAGTTTATTTGATTATTCTTCATTAAAAAACAAACGAACTGAAAACCTGATTTGGTTTTAAAGAGCAGGAATGTTATATGGGGAAGATATACAGAAAGGAGTTGAAATTGCATGACCAATATTCAGTAGGGTTTTTGAAAATAGAGAAATATACTGGAATCTCCCAGGCAGAGAGGGAGTGGTAGCAACACTGAATATAGAAAAAACAAAGGAAAGAGGACAGAAAAGGAAAAAAAGAGGAATATCAAATTGATAATAACTATAGGAGTTAGAAGAGGAAAAGAAGTTACTTAAAATTTTGAGAATGAAAGTAGAATCAAGACAGGGATGAGGTATTAGTGTTAAGGTGGAAAATATCTTCACACTTTTGGGGCAAAGGAAGGGAATGGTGTATTTTTAGCCTATTCTAGTATGACCCTGTAACTTGTCCAAACTAGGACATTTTTGAGAGTGTAAGGAGATGCCAGATAATAACCATACTAATCAATCTGGAACAAGGACTTTAGAACCTGCTTTTGCAAAAAACACAACTCTTAAGCCTATGGATGTAAAAACAAAACAAAAATCAAAAAGAAAACTTGTCATCTCTGCATTCTGTATTTTCCTCCTTTTCTTGAAGTTAGTCACCTTGGATTTCAGGAAGAACAGGGTTGATCTATAAACATCTTGTGATGAGTGAAAACTGGCTTCCAGGCAGCAGCAACTTTTCTTATCTCTAATAAGTAATCAGGCCCCTGCCTGATTACTCCTCAGGTAATGATCAACCAGGCCACAGTTTGAGCAAGACTGCTTGACTATGTGTATTTATGATCCCTTTGTCTACATGATATGGAAACTCATGCCAGTACCCTGAAGACAAGGCTGGAAATGCTAGTCTCCTTGGTCTTCCTGGTGTAATATGCCAGGGTTACCAGCACCCCGTAGAGCAGATTTCTGCTTGGAGGTGTGAGCCTCCTGGGAAAATAAAAAGTCTAAAAATAATCAGTAAGGTATAAAAGACAAAGACAGAAGTCAGAGTAAAAAGGGGGCACCTGGTGGGTCTTCCAGTCCTGATAGGAACTGGAAGTAAACAACTGAAAAAGACCCCATTATTTTATTTATGGGAAATACATCAAAGGTTTCAGTGTGACAGAGGTCTTGAGGTAAACAGGTTGTTTGGTTACACCCGTCTCCCCTGTCTGGCCGGCAGTGTTTGATCCTAGGGCTGTTAGTGAAGGCAGGGCACCAGTGTGATCTGGGCTTTCTGGAACCGGGAAATCCACCCAGGAGTTCCTGGAAAAGCAACTTCCCTGCCTTATGGTTGGCTCAAACAAACCCATAATTTAGACCCAGCTTCCAACAGTTTAGCTGTACTGATGAAAGTTTCTTTCCTGCTTTTCACCATTATTTTTTCTATTTGTTTTTTGAGGGCAAGGAACCAAACCTTATTGATTGGGAAACACACAACTGGGCCTCTGGCCTAGGATTTCAGTAAAAAATCTACAACAACTGTAAGTAGTATTGTCCCCCAAATGCTGGATATACAGTTCATCTAGATAAGAGGAATGAGCTTGGAGGCAATTACAGGATATGCAGTTGCTAACAGTTAAAGAAGTCCACTGAGGAGGGAGAAGAGGATGAATAGAGTACAAAAGAAGTAGCTGGCTTTGAAAAGAAAGAACTGTTCTTTCTATACATCAGTAGCATTATAGTAACTCCATGGTCCAGATTCATTTTCAAATGGAAAAGAGGGTATTGAAGGTCTTTAGAAAGCTACAATTGTTGGAAGTTCAGTAGGCTGACAGTGAAATTTGGAGCTGAGGGTTTGAAGGCTGCAGAAAGCTCTTCAAAGGGCCGCTCTTGGAAATGGTAGAGGAAATCAGTTTACAGTAAATACAAAGATGACTAGGCAAGATCAAGATCCCAGTTAGGTGTCTGGCCCTCCGAAAGGATAAATGAATTTCATAAAAATAGCTGCCATTTATTGAATAATCATGGACTTTACATGAGTAACCTCAATTTAGTTTCAAAACACTCTTATGAGATAGGTGATCTAATTTTCTTGGTTTGTAAAAGGAGAATACTGAGGCACAGAGTGTTAAGTAGTAAACCATCAAAGGTCACACAGCTAGGATGAAAGAGTCATGGTTTTAACTTAGCCAGCCTGACGGTAGAAACTAAGGTCTTGATAACTGAGCACATTGTATCTCAAGGTTAATGTTAACTGTGTTGAGGTCATACAACAGGTTTCAGAGTGGTATTCATTCTTAGAAGCAAGTAAGAGGGTTTCACAAGATTACATACATATCCAAGGAAAGCCAAACGTACAGCATTGTCCAGGGTATATGTTTCTCACTGGCTGGCTTTGTGGAGGCTTCTACCATGATCTGAAATGATGCTATCATTTGATGCCAAGTAGGCTGTAGTCAGTCTGTCACAGAAAGGTTTATACTACGTTGGCCTATAGTTCTGCAGATGAAAAGATGATTTGAGTCTGTAGGGTATCATTTACTAGTGTGGTATTTTCAGCATTTCAAAGAATATCAATCAGGAATCCCTGAAAGCTAAAATGTGTTTTCCTGAAGTGAGCAAGCTGGTACAATAATTCTTAAATCCTTTGTTGTTGTGGGGGAAATTTCTGTGGGTTTCATCATAAAAAAATATTTTATACTACTGCAGCTACCAAAAACTCCTATCAATCTAAGATCTAACATTAGTTTTTTATGGTTTGGTTGCTAGGTAATAAATGCACACTGAAAAATGCAGTTTGAGGGGGAAAATGCCTCAATAAAGAGAATTCCCCTATGGTTTAGTATGACAGTCTCAACTAATATTTCACATCTAAAAAAAATCATGCATAGGAGTTCCTAAAAAATTACAAAATTCACCACATTTTCTGGAAAAAGTAATTTTTAGCATCTTTAAATTTCTTTATCTTAGAGGCTTTGGCAGTGATTGTCCGAAAATATGTCCAAAAAATGATTTTTGAGAACTATTTATGATTACATAAATAAACAAATCTTGTCTGTTGCTAATTTATAAATTATAAATTAAATATGGCACTAAAGTATGATTTTTGTGGCACTAAAGTATGATTTCTGAAAAGTGATATCTTTTCAGAAATTATTCTTTTCCCCCCTCAAATAATGTTACCAGATTTATGCACAGTTGATAAGATTATTTGCATTTATTTGATATTTAAATTGAAAGTAAGAACTTGATTTCCATATATAGATACAGCTATTCAGTCATTAAACAATCAAGCTGACTCTGACATACATTAATTACTTTCTAGAAAAATAATACCTCAAGATCAAGTGTCAAACAAAAAATTCATTTATTGAATTTAAGAGGTCATTAGTAAAACGAGGTATAAATAACAGAGACTGTACAATCCAATACTTGGAGGTGTGTGGAGGAGGTAGGGTGACTAGTTAGAAGAGGTAGGTGAAGTGCTACTCCTTGTTGGTGGAATGCAAAATATACTGCCACTTTGGAAACTTTAATTTCTTACAAAACTAAACATATGCTTATCATACGTTTATGCTTCTAGGTATTTACACAGATGAGTTGAAAACTTACATCCACAAAAATACTTGTATATGACTGTTTAGAGTTTTATACTTTATTGTTAAAATTGGGAAGCAGATGTCTTTCAGAAGTGAATGAATACACAGAAGAGGTTGCAACTGAATGCTGTAGTATTATTCAGTGATAAAAAAAGTGAGCTGTGAAGTTCCAAAAAGACATGGAAGAAACTTAAATATATATTTTTAAGTGAAAGAAGCCAATCTGAAAAGACTGTATGTCTCCAGCTACAAGATGTTCTGGAAAAAGCAAAACTATGAAGACTATAAAGGAATTAGTGGTGCAGAGGGAGGGAAAGAAAAATGAATAAATCGAGCACAGGGCACTTTTAGGACAGTGAAATTATTTTCTATACTTTAATAGTAGGTACATGCCAGTATACATTTATCAAAACTTATGGAATGACACTGAATGAACCCGAATGTAAGCCATGAACTTCAGTCACTAGTAATACATAAATATTGGCTAATCAATTGTAACAAACGTATCATATTAATAGAAGGGGAGAAATTGAGGGAGTAGGGGAGAATAGGAGGTAGACAGAAACTCAGTATTTGCTCAAATTTTTTATAAACCTTACATGACATAAAAAAAATAAAAACTACCTTTTAATAGCTTTCAAACAAAACTTGCATCAAGTTGTAGTATAAATCTTAGAAATACATGTAATTCTCATACTTAAATACAATTGTTTTTTCAGGTAAGGGAAATTTGTTTTCTCAATCAATAAAGTGTATTTCATAAGATTTAGTTAAATTATTCAAATTTATGAAGTAAATAATAAATATTCATGTCTTATATTGAAATAACACAGCATTTCAGAACTAAAATGGATTTATCTATTGAAGTATTTATTTTATAGCCAGGTGAAATTGACTAAAAATACAATACTCACCTGTTAGAAGTGATTTTAAATATGTAAATATTTTTATTGATTAAACTTTATTGTTCTTAGAGAAGAAATACTTGTTAAAATTTTTACAGGTAGCTTTCTGAGAGGAGAAAATTTTATTATTTTGTACTGGGCACTGAACCCAGGGCCACTTTACCACTGAGTTCCATCCTCAGTCCTTTTTATTTTTCTTTTGGGACAGGGCCTTAATAAGTTGTTGAGGCTGGCCTTGAACTTGTGATCTTCCTGTCCCAGCCTCAGTCACTGGGATTACAGTTGTGTTCCACCATGCTTAGTTACAAAAACATTTTAAATATCACACTTAAAGTAATTTGTATTTTACTCTTTTTTCTTTTATTGAATAACTCATATACTTTAAGTGGATTTATTTTTAAATTGCAATTAATACAAAGATATGGGCATCCTAAAATGTGTTTATAAAATTAATTAGTTGTACACACAACTTTTAATAAATAGTTTGGTACATATTCAATTGAAATATATTTATGTACTTATATAGAAAATAGATATGCAACATACTTTGTACTTACTAATTGATGCACAGAAAGACAGCTAATATATTTATTTTCTTATAAGACACATTTATTTCACATTTCAATGTCTCCAAACTTAGAATATATCTTAAAATTAATATCAAATTATATCAATATTGGTTATCGTATTGATGAAAGAAATGTATGTATATGATGTTTTGAACTTCAGTTTAATTAGAATAATTTCAATAACATTAAGTTTCAGTTTCTTTTTTAAGAGCTGTAAGATCAATATCCAGGTAAGAAAGAGTATTGTCATTCACATAAATTTTAAAGTTCACCATATGAGAAAGTGGAGTTGGGGAGTGTGAAAGCATAATTGCTACAAATAAAGTGCTATACTACTTCTTAGGTTAACTTTTAAAGGAAGGAGGAGTTCAGATTCTTGATTTAAGGGAATGTGGAGGTTATTGACAAAGATCAATCACAGGGCATGTTATATAACATTTCACCCCTTCCCACAGAAACTTGAGACTTTCCATTTTATGTATAGATGACTGATAAAATTTGTATTTTATGTAGCTGGATAGTATTGATCTGAGTATATGTATGGGCAGAAAAGGAATATAAAACAAAAAAAATAAGGATTAGAAAGATTGAATTTTGCTGTTGAGAATATAAGATTTCCTAGTGTGAAGAAATGCCTTTCATGCTTGACATATAGTCATTACATTTTGTTTTTAAAAAATGATTTAAAAATCTATTTCTTGACAGTAAGACATCTTACTAATTTGTTTACTGAATGCCAGCAAAATGGAAGGCATAACTATGTAAGTCAGAGGCTGAATATTTAAAACTTAATAGCTTGTCTTCATAGGAAACCAGTGACTTTCCCAGTTTTTGCATAGGCTTATTTATTCACAATGAAATTGTTTAAAAATTATATAATGTGTCATGCCTACAACTTTCTCATCTAGTGCCATCCTTTGAAAGTACATCTTCAGGTTATTTTTATTATCTTTATTTCTTATGGGACTTTATTGATTAGCATGTAGCATTTGAAACAAGCCAGAAGAAAACTTAATAAAGCTACCTTCAAAAAACTAGATTGTTTTCCGCACAGATATATATATTTTTGAAGTATAGACATGTGGTTTAGCCATGTTTAAAAGCAATACAATAGTTTAACATGCTAGTACATCTGAAAAAGATGATCTTGTTTGTAACAAACTCAAACCAAATAGCCAACTTGAAATCCTAACTCCATCACTACTGGCTTTGACAGAAATATGGCCTATCTCTGCCTCTTTTTACCTTCTATAAAATGGAGATGGTAAGCCCGGTGCAGTGGCGCAGGCCTGTAATCCCAGCACTTAGGGAGGCTGAGACAGGAGAATCGTGAGTTCAAAGCCAGCCTCAGCTTCAGGGAGGCACTAAGCACCTCAGTGAGACCCCGTCTCTAGGGCTGGGGATGTGGCTCAGTGGTTGAGTGCCCCTGAGTTCAATCTCCAGTACCAAAACAAAACAAAACAAAATAAAATAAAATGGAGATGTTGGTAGGTTTAATTAAGAAAATATTTGTTAAGAACTTAGGCCAGTACAGGCTGGCAGAAACAAATGAAACTTTAAAACAAATACAGAAAATAAATTGTAATATATAGACACCTAAAATGAAGAACAATATTACAGTGATATTTAAATGAAATAATGTATAAAAAATAGCATTTCAATATAGGTACTCTACTATGTTTTAATTAAAAGTTATTCATGAAAGGTAAAATAATTATCCATAAGAGCTGCAAAAGAATAATGAAAGGGCGAGGGTAGAAGTCAAGATCAGTTAAGATTAGTCAACTAAGGATTGAGTAGTCCACCTAAAATTCCAATTGAATAGTTCTTGTGATTTATGAGGTCTGGGTGATACTGATCCCATCAACTGTGAAGGAGCTTGGGAATAGGACTAGCAAGAGTCAAAGAGAATGGAGTTTTGTGGTTTTAATAGCTTGGGGACTAGAGTATCGGTAACATATGCAGAAAAAATTGCATTGCAAGTTGGGTCTTAGGTTGATAATATCAATTAACTGGCTTGCACATCTAGGTTCTTGGATCATGCAATGGTGCCCATCTATATGTGCAAAGAAACTCCAGCATCAAGAATTTTTTAAAAAAGGATTTCAAATACCAATGATTTGCAAATCTCAAGTTTTTGAAATCTCAAGTTTTTTAACAACAACAACAAAAAAACCTCTACCTATATGCATCTGATTATACCTTTTGGGAGAAAAATTTCCATGTATGTCTTTCCAACTGGTATAATTTGACAGTTGTTTTTCTATTTCAGAGATATAGACCTTTCTCCTAAGTTAATGAATGGAGATCAGCAAGCTCTGCTCAGACTTTGAAATAATCAGTTTTTCTTTGAAGTAAGCAAGAGGGAGAAGAAATGATTTTAATAAAAATCAGTGTGCCTTTTAACAACCAACTTTCCTCTAGAATGTTCATTTCCATTCCCAATGTAGGATTCTGCGTGAGAGCATGAACCGGATATATCTCTGCAGAGCAATACCCAAAAGATTGGATGAGTTTCCTTTCCCCAATTCTTGCTCAAGTGGGCTGTTTTTAACACTTGGGCTTCAGTAGGGTGCATGTAGATTTGCTTGTTATTCATGTGCATTATGGGAAGCAGTAGTGTATTTTGCAGCTGCATAAAATAGCACATGGGTTTTATGATGCAGAGAAGTAGTAGTTTATTCCTCATTTTCTATCATGTAAATTTTCCTGAATGGACTTTCATGAAGATCCATGCTTTCTTTAAAACATAAGTGAAAAAATGCAATCATTATTCACTTTCTTCTTTCTGAGCCTATCCTTTCATTGTCAGAAGCAAATAAGGAGAAAAGAGATGAAATTCTTTAGGGTAAAATTTCTAAGAAGTACTAAAGCTAATTTTAAATGTTACAAGAGCTAAGTTTAGAACAGAAATAGAGAAATCATATATAGTTTGAAAATAGAATCTATTCATTTAAAAATTGAGAGAGAAACAATATTCCTTTACCCTACAAACTATGTATAAATGATGGTGTGATCAAGCCATACTCAGCCTATAATTGTCAAATATATTAACTGAAAAGCTCTTTCAACTTCATTATCAACTCTAATTATTATACTAAATTAATTCATTACCATTATTAGTCATTAATAGTAGCATTTGAATCAATCAGATGATCAACTTTCATACTAACAATTTTGTAGAGTGAAATCTTCAGAATACCTATAAAAAAAGCATTTAAAAAATCTGTGGCTTTGCTAATAGTGTTCAGAATATATTTGGCAAATACACATTGTGCCCATAAAAGTTTGACTTTTGCATACCAATATAGTACATGATCAGTGCCAAACAGATCTAACAGCAACAACAAAAAAGTGTGGTTACAGAATGCAAAACAGAATGATCTCAGTAGACCAATGTTTTCAAACATCATATAGAACTTCTGCTGAACATTGAAGAATAAATAACTAAATAAATATAAATATTTATAAATAAATAAATAATTGCGAATGGCCATCCTGTGCATTATAGGATGTTTAGCTGCATTCTTTCACTCTACCTACTAAATGCTAATAGCTCAATCTCTCTCCTTCAGGGATAACTAAACTTGCCTTCCCAGATCGCCAATGTCACTGTGGGGAAGAGGGGAAATCACTCCTGGTTGAGAACCCATAGCAAGGGAATAGACAGTTACATAATAGAATAAATGATAAGGAAACAAATGTTTATGCACCAAGATTAAGATGAAGTTATGGGGGGGCTAGAAATCAGGCGACTAGCTTCACAGGTCATAAACAGGGTGCTCCAAAAGTTTCTGGGTAATGTACTAACAATGAATGTTAAGCTTTAAGAATATAAAATTTGTACCCATATGCATAATAGAATATTGTAGGGCTATTTCTTGAGCTCCAATGTTAAGATTTTCCTATCTGTTGTATCAGGTATCTCAACCAATTTTATGGGCTGGCCTTCCAGTAAGCAGCTTTCCCCTGAAGTTTTATCTCGATCTATCAGTTTTTATGCAAGTTGAGTTTATTTGTAGCTAGGCACAATAGTGTAGTTTCCCTATAGTGTTTTTTCTTTTGGTTGTGATGAATGACTTTGGGCACAGTCAGGGACACTCATTATCTTAGGGCTTTTAAGAGTTGGGACACTCTAGAGGTTCAGGCAGGTATGGTGCAAATGAAAGTGTGTATGGGCTACTCACTCTATGGCTGCTCCTACAATGAGAGTGGGGGGTCTCCTCAGGCTCTGTTGATGCTAGCTCTGCCGCTGGCAAAGGCCTCTGTCACTAGCAGCCCCAGCATGGTAAGGACTCATAAGCACATATCATCTGACCTCTTACTGGTGTGGGCCTAGACACCAAGGGAAATGCAGTGATAGGAACAGTAGCATTCCCTCTGTGACCCTCATAGTCATGAAGCAGTGTGTAGTCAGAGAAGGTGCAGAGGTGTGGTGGCAGTAGGAACCATGATGTTCCTCTCTGCCAGCAGCAGAGAAGTGGGATTATGTCTGGTGCTAGGTAAAGTTCCTCTTACTCTCTGTGGTTTTGTGTTTTGAGGGCAGGGTGATGATTGGTGCCCTGACCTTTCTCCTCCTCTGATTCCTTTAGTTGTTTCTGCCTGAGGGTGAGGCACCAGCTAGAGCCCTAGAGTTGCTGAAGGCTTCTTGAGTATGTTCCTGTGGCTGGGACAGCCGCAGGAGCCACAGTGTTCCCTCCTTGCCAATAGGCACTTTAGCACCGCACATGAGGGGGGTTTGGAAGGAACCAAGTTGGCTTCTTGGTTCATTCCTGGCATTGGCCTGAGTCTGCTGCCAGATGACCATGCTCTTGGCTCAGGGGACAAGCATTCTCATCTCACTGTTCTCTTTTCTTTTGAGGGGGTTGGGTACCCAGTATTGAACCCAGGAGCCCTTATCCACTGAGTCACATTCCCAGATCTTTTTTATATATTATATAGGGACAGGGTCATGATAAGTTTCTGAGGACCTCGGTAAATTTCTGAGGCTGGCCCCAAGCTCCTGGGATTATAGGTGTGTGCCTGTTATGGTTTGGATGTGGGGTGTCCTGCTAAAGCTCACATATGAGACAATGCAAGGCTTGGAGAAAAAATGATTGATCTATAGCCTTAACATAATCAGTGAATTAATCCCTGATGGGATTAACTGAGTGGTGGCTAGAGACAGGTGAGGTGTAGCTGGAGGAAGTGGTTCATAGAAGGCGTGGCTATGGGATGTATATTTTGTATCTGGAGCATGGAGTCTGTCTCTCTCTGCCTTCTGATCATCATCGGAGCTGCTTCCCTCCGCAACACTCTTCTTCCATGATGTTCAGGCTCACCTTGAGCCCCGAGGGATGGAGCTGACTGTCTATGGACTGAGACCTCTGAAACTGTGAGCCCCTAAATAAACCCTTCCTCCTGACCAGTTGTTCTGGTCAGGTCCTTAGTCAGCCAAAAAATGGACTAAAACAGCACCAAAGCATCAGGCTGATTTTGTGGTTATTGAGGGTGACACCCTTAATTCCTCTTAACATCACAATACCGATTTCCTACAGCGCAGGACAGAGTAAGCTTAATTTACTGTCTCTCTTCTAGGCCAAGTTGGGTTCACAAGGCAGCTACCTCCAAGCCAGTGCAATAGAATATCTCTTTCATGATGGTTTCTATATCATCCTGGGTGTTTACTAGGAGATGATGTGAGATCCTTTTCCAAACTACTTTTACTGGGCAGATTTCAGGTTACTAACATGAGTGGGCTGCAAGTGCCTGAGGATTGTGATACTTTCCAATAGCTGGGATTACCAGCATCTGCACTGACAAACTGCTAGGATTCTCTCACCTTTACCCCAACAAAGGGAAGATTCTCTTTCCCTAAGCTCTGGAGACAGGGTGGCAGATGCTAGGGTATTTTGTTTTCCCCAGTATCTGAATCTTATAAGACTCCAGTCTCTCTCCTGCTGATAGCCTGCTCTCCCTTGGCCACATACCTCAAAATGCAGTTCTCCACTTGTTAAATTTGGTCTTCTTTGTGGAGATCCTCTTTTGGAGATCCTTCTTTTTGGAGATCCTCCAGTAATTTTCATTTTTGAATAAATGTATGCTTCAGTTGTTTAGAATCACTAATATTATAAAACACACTCAGGATATATGGAAAACACACAATAAATACATGTAAGGTCTGAATTTTCACTTCAATAAAATTTTTGAAAAGATGTGATTGAGCCCATTTTCTTATGCCAGAAAACTCAAGAGGATGGTAAGTGTGGTTACTAACCACTTTAGAAATGGAATAATTATGGAATAAATATTCCCAAAGCTACATCTGTTCCAGAGTTTCCTGGGTGTCCCACATGCATTATCAGCCAGACTAGAATCTGGGAATGATTTCCTCAGAGTTTCCTATTCTTTCTCCTATACTGTAGTTTCTATGAGTAAAGTAAGTGCTGAAATATGTAAGAAGACAGTTATACAGTTTAATTAAACATACTAAATTCTGTGTTAGGGTTTGACTGATAAAACTGATATGGCTAATACACTTTTGAGAATTAAGTGTAACTGAGATCATAATACATTCTAGCTAAGGAGAGAAAAACAATTAAAATGTAATGAATAATAAAAAATAAAATAGGTAGATGATGTTGAATTCTGCAGGAAAAAAAGTATAAGAAGAACTAGAGATATTAAGGAGATGTAGAGCATAAATCTGAAAATAGTTTCAGATAAGGTTTGGATATGAGGATCCCCCAACCACTCATGTGTAGACAATGCAGGGATGTTCAGAGGTGAAAGCACTACATTATGAGAACTAAAATCTAATAAGTGAATTAATATATTCAGTAGGTTAATAGTATGAATGGATTACTGTGTGGTAACTATAGGCATATAGGACATGGCTGGAGGAAGTAGGTCACTGAGGGCATGCCATCGGGGTTATGTATTTTGTCACTGGTTCATATTTCTTTCTTTCTTTCCCTCTCTCTCTCCTTCCTAGCTGCCATAAGCTGAGGAGACTTCCTCTGCCACACCTTTCTGCCATGATGTTCTGCTTAACCTTAAAGGGGTCAGGGCAACGGTGTTGGCTCCATCGACTGAAATTCTGAAATTGTGAGCCTCCCCCCAAAATCTTTTCATCCTCTAATTTTCTCTCGTCAGGTATTTTGGTCATGGTGATGAAAAGCAAATATAGAAGTTCACCTGGTATGTTGCAGGAAATGCTTAGAGGTCAGTAGTTAGTGAAGTGTGGTTAGCTAGAGAGTGAGAAGTAATAGAATCCAGAGAAATCATGTGAACCCAGTGTGCCTAAAATCCGAAGATACTTTAATAGGACTTTGGGATTCTTCTGTGAGCAAATGGTCAAACATTTTGGTTTAGAGCAGAGGAAAGACATGCGCCTACTTACATTTAGATTACTTTGTTTTCTTTGTTAAGAGAAGATATTAGGGGGGGTAAAATAGACCTATGAAAACAAATAAACACACACACACACACACACACACAGATTGAGAAGTTTCATCCAGTGAAGTGAAACATTTCATTTTCAAATATGACATCTAAATATGCTAATGAAGATTATCAATAAAGAAGGTGTAGACATTATGTCAAATGCTGCTCATTGGTCAAGTATACTGAGAGATAGAAATTGGCCATTGAATTTAACATTAAGATTATAGGCAATCTCCATGGGTATATTTTGAGCAAATGACTCTGTGAACTTCTTTCTGCCCTACTTCTTGCCCATCTATCTTCATTTACCTTTTTCCATTTATGATCACAAGTCATTCTTCTCATATTTTAAATTAAAAAATGATGTGTTTCTTATTGAGTTAAATTAAAAAATGAAGATAAATAAATAATGACTTCAATCTTGCACAAATATACCTATAACTTTGAGAAAACAAATGTTAAAACTTTGGCAGGTGCCTCTGCCTATTTAGTGATCCTATATCAAAATATATGAGAATGTATTTAGAATGAATGGAAATTTATTGGCATATTTTAGTTCTAAAGGCTAGAAAATCCAAGATCTAAAGACCAATGTACAATGAGGACATCCTGTTGCACTATCATATTGTTGAAAAATAAAGAGTGAGAGAGATAAAAGGTGATCGACTTGGATTTTTGTAAGATAACATCTATTCACTCTACCCTCATGGCCTACTCATCTCTCGTTAGGTCCCACCTCCAAATGCTATTGGAGATTAAGTTTCCACCACATGCTCTTTTAATATGACCAAACCACAATTTTATCAATTCTTTCTTCACTAATATTCAGTTATGTCCAGTTTGTCTGTATAGATAAAACTGCAGCAATAAACATTCTTGTTCAAATGTGCTGATATATATAGTGCATTTCCTTCCCATGGAATAGGTTCTCAAAAGTGGAATTTACAGTCAAAAAAAGTATGTATATCTTAAAATTTAATGAATGTTGTTTCATTTCTGCAACTAATAAAAGCATTTGTTCAACTTGGATGATATTATTTTTGTTTCTTTTAGTTTTTTCTAATCTGAAAGATGCAATACTTGTTGTAATTTACATTTCCCTGAAGAGCACTCAGGACAAGCACCATATACTGTTAGTAGCCTTTTGGTTTGCTTCTCAGTGGATTACCTTACCTAACCTAATGTTCTATGTCCAATTAGTTGTTTTTGCATTACCCCAAAATTACTTTTTTCTCATACAAATATTTCAATTATTATTTTTATCTTCTCCACATATGTGGTTCTATATTGCTTTGGTCATTCTAGAATTATGTGATTTTTCTTCCTTTTTGTCCTCCTAAATCAAGTTTACCCAGGACTGATTTACTGCATTAGTAGTTTCTAAGAAAGAATTTTTTCTTTAATTTAGCATTTGTTTGGTTGTCACAACAGGACAGTTCTATACTTGGCAGTAAAACGGACATGGTTCAGGAAATAATGTCTCTTTGATGGCAAAAGAAATGGAAATTTGGGAATATAATTACTTAAATAGAAAACAGCACAGCATGCCCATACACAAAAGTACAAGCTTACCAGGTTTTTCAAAGTTGCCCCACAAGGGCATATAACTGCTCAAAATAGAGGAAATATCTAAAAGAAAGGCTCCATTTGCCACACTCAAGGAAAATTTTAAGTTATCTGAGGCCCCTTGGCCCTCCACTTAGCATGTGGAACTCTTTTAGAGATTGGAGAATACCACACATCCTCTTGAGATACAAGGTACAAGTTAGGTGTTGACACATCCTGAGTTGATTACAAAAGTATCCAAAATTTCTGTTTTCCCAGGTCCCTGTATTATCATTTTTTTAACCTTCAAGCACAATTTCAACTTGCCTTCCCTTTTCCTGTTTAGACATTTTCTCTAAAGTGTTGAATAAATTTATATTAGTAACAAATAAATGTCCATATATATATTTACATGTTGCTTTCTATTAATTTACAAAACAGTACACCTAAAGATTTAGCATGGTCTATACTTACCAGCCAATTTTTGCACCTAGGTATGACTAAATTCTCACCAATGATGAGTGAAATTAATTCACACAACTTTTGTGTCATTTATTCATAGGAGACATGCTTGCCCTTAGTTTCCACTCTCTCCACCTGTTCATGAGAAGGTATGTATGATACTAATAAGCCAGTTTCAGTGAAGATGATGGAGACAATTTTATCTATAGAATAGGAGAGCAAAGCACAAGATACAGTAAATTTTGTGGTTGCAACAGAGATGCTCCTTTGGCTCTGCAATGTCTATCTCTGCACAGTAAAGTGAAAATAAAAATTAAAAAATACTATGGTAGTTTGAATCTCTATATTTTAATTTTTTTATCACAACAGGCTAGTCAAAGAATTGGCAAACTTTTCTTATAAAAGAACAGATGGTAAGTATTTTCACTTATGTAGACTATATAGCTTCTGCTAAAACTACAACAAATATATCAGCTCTTCCTTTTTTGTCTGAAAAGAGATAATCATAAATGGATGGGTATAACTATGTTTCAATAAATCTTTATTTAAAAACATGAAGTGATTAGTCATATTTGGGCCTACAGGCACAGTTTACTATTTTCAGATAGAGCCTGTAATGTAACCAATTCCATCATAATGGCTATACATGTTTCAAAAACATATTTTTGTGTGAATAAATATTTCACATAAATTGTGTTGTGCTAAAGGCTTTTTGGTTTAATACAATATGTTGAAGATTAAGATTTACATATGCTGTTGATTACTTCTGATCTCTTCCTGGATTCAAATTATAATAATAAATTAGAAGACAATATACTAACATGTTGAATCTTCTGATAAAATAAAATAGTGTAACTCTCCATTTACTTGGTCTTCTTTGGTTTTTCATGGAAATGTATTACAGTTTTTGAAAAAAAAAATTTGTACATATGTGCTTAAATTTATATTTGGACTTTGACACTACTGAAAATGGTATTGTCAAATTAAACTTATATATTGTTAAGGCTAGTTATAAAAGTACATTTTAATTGATACAGTAACAATTTATAATGTAACTTTATTTTTGCATATTGATCTTGTGTCCCACAAGCTGCTGAACTTTTGGACTAGTCCTAATAGTATTTTTTCAGAATATTTATAATTTTGTATATAAAAGTACATACCAATAAGAATAAATATGAATTTTTAATTTTCCCTTTTGAATTTGGTTGATTTATATTTATTTTTCTTGGCCACTTTCCATGGCTGTATCTTCCAGTATACTAGAGGTATTGAGAGTAGGTAACTGTCCTATTCCTGTTTTTAGGGAAAACATTTAAGATTTTACCATTAAGTAAGGTGTCAGCTGTGAGTTTTTGCTGAAACCCAATAATAAGTTGAAAATTTCCCTTATTCCCATGGCTTTGAGAAGTTCCATCATGAAAGGATGTTGGAATTCCTTAAATGTTTTTTCTGTACCAACTGAGATTGTCATGTGTTTTTCCCTTATTCTATTAATTCTATTAATATGGGGAATTACATTAATTGAGTTTTGTATGTTAAACTGTCATTTCATTCCTGGAAAAAAAAATCCTTCTTTGTTATGATAATTGTTTTTAATATGTTACTGGAATTGATTTGCTAGTACTTTGATGAAAATTTTTGCGTAAGTATTCATAAAGGACATTGATTTCTAATCTTGTGAAGTCATATGGAATTTGCTTGCCATATTTCCTTTTTATAAATTTATTTTTCACTTCCTTCATATAGCACTCAGATTTTATTTCACAAATGTAATACCTTCTCTTCTCTTTGAGAATATTAATGATTGTGATTTACAAACTTCTAGTATTTTAAAGAGGTGATGAAAGGACATTTACTGGCTATGCAGAGTAAGGAATGGCTCTTTGGCTTATAAAACTGTGTCTGTATTGTTCATAGTTTTTGTTGTTTTGTATTTTGACTTTGCAAACATCTTACTATTACTATAGCAGGATTTTAGAAAAGTCTGATGGTTAAGGCATGTGTTCAACTCAAAATATTACCTGAAATTCTTGTAGGTTTAGAAATTACTAAAGCTTTTATGCTTAATTTCCAGGGCTATGAAATGATGGTAATTATAGTATGTCTTTCCTTCAAAAGATTGTTGTGATGAATGAGTAAACATTTGTCCAGTACTCAGGGTCTGGTATATAGTGGTACATAAATGTGTCCCTTGGCATTATTAGAACACAATTATTGTGTGTGTGTGTGATATATATAAAATTTCCTTAAGATAAGAATCTTCTTTCTATTAAATAAGTATACCCTTTAAATTTTACACTTAAATACATAGAATATCTAGATATATATTTATATAGACAAGTTCCTGTAAATAATTGTTATCATATTGTTTCTATAGTAGACTTTGAGTTACTCAAGGACAAGGCATTGGTTTTTGTTTCTATAGTATCTGGCATAGAACATAGCATATACTAAACTTTCTGGAAATGATTCTAGTTTGGCTAACTGCATGATTTTCCGTTGCTATGGAGAACTATCACTAAGTCTTCTCAGTCCAGAAAGGCTAGATTAAATTGCCCCAACAATAACTGCAAACTTTATTGGTTTGTGTACCTGCATTCACTTGTCTTTCATTCAACGTATCTGTGTTGGGCTGGCTGTGACTCTGCACTTTGTGTCATCTTCGCTATTGGACGAGGTAAACTGAGCAGCCTCTGTTGAGAATGTTGTTGATTTTAGGACTGATGGAAAAGTGATCTACCAAAGCATTTTCCCTCAAGGCTTTTTTCCTTGGAAAGAAGACATTTCATTTTATATACATATTCCAAGGAAAGCTACCTCAGCATACTTGATATCAATGGGAAGATATGTAAAATTATCCTACGGGAGAGGCAGAGCAATAATTGAACAGAAATGCAACTACTATTTCTATAAAACCTACTCTTGTAAAAACCCTTTCTAAAACTAAATATGCTTTGTACTACTTGGTATTAACTTTAATTATAATAAAATACATTATACATAATGCTTTCTAAGGTGATAGTATATAATTTTATTTGTCATAATCATCTTTTTGAACTTGCAAGTGGGAGTGGTAATACTGGTTCTATAATCCTTCAACTGGGTATCAAACTAAAAATCCATACAAAGTACTGATTTTTTAGTATATTTTTATTTAGAAGCCCATTGATTTCATTATCATTTCAGTTGCCTTCTTTAGACCTTTTCCAGGTCTGGTAATTTTAGAGAGTTTTTCAGAGATAATCATTGCAGACACAAATATATATTATTTGCTCTGGGGTAGAAGAGGTTTCTATTATATATCTTATTATCCCTACCATTTAAATTTTTCTAATTTTACTTTATTGTGATAAGCAAACTTAACATGAGACCTACCCTCTTAAAATTTTAAGTGTATAATACTATGTTGTTGACTCTAAGTAAATGTTGTACCATAGATCTCCAGAATTTCTTTATCCTGTTCAACTGAAACTTTATGCCAATTGATTAGTAACTCTCTTTTTTATAACTCAGTTGGTCACATAATTTTTCCTCATGGAACAAACTCAGAGTTACTGCTGGATCCCTATGAGATAGCACTAATCAAAAAACCCTATAAAGCATGTTGTTAGAAGCAAAATAAAAATCTCACAAATGGAGTGCCATGCATTTTTCTATCGTGAGGTTCTACTATATCTTTTTACTGTGGCTTAGCTGCACCCTTGCCCTTTCCATGATTATGTGTGGCAATACATTGTTATCCTTCTAAGCTGCTTTGCTGTCACACGAAAATAATAGCCACTACCCCAACTGCATCTGCAGTTCTTTATCAAAAGACAATTTAGATATTAGGCTATCCTCCCTGGTTTTCTCAGCCAAACTCATTTTTCCCTATATATTTTCACAATCTTCAAGCTTACCTTATGCAGTTCAGCAGCTTCTTAACTGATTCCTTAGGTGGTTAAGGTAGTCTTTATTATTGTGTATGTAACATTTTGTAAGATATTTTTTCTCATACTAGCTGTAGGCATTAGCAAATGACTCAAAATCTTTGTGCCTCAGTTTCCTCTTCTGGAAAACAGGGATAAATGCTACCCCCAGAAAATTGTTGATAAGACTAATAAATAAGCATATGTAAAGTACTTGCAACTGTTCCTAGCACAGTTATCAACAAATGTTAGCTATTATTTGAATTACTATCATAATCTTTATTATTATTCCTTAAGGCTTTTTCTTTTGTTCTTCATTTATAGTATATAAACTGCTGCCTTTGTGAAAATCTCATTTGTTTTCCATTGAAGCAGGATTTCTTCACCAATGTTTTTTACTTTATTAATTCTATTAACATGATTTTTAATTGACATCATAATTATATGATGGGGTTCAATGTGATATCTTAATATATTATATAATGTGGAATGATAAAATCAATCTAACAAATTCATCACTACAAATCATTTTTGAGGTTAGATATTTGAAGTTTACTCTCAGTTATTTTGAAATATACTCTACATTATTATTGATAATAATCACCCTAAAGTGAAGTAAATCTCAAAACTTATTCTTCCTATTTGAAACTTTATACCTTTTGACTAACAACTTTCCATTGCTTCCCTCCCCCACTTCCTCTTGCCTCAAGCCCATGGTAAACATCATTCTAGTCCCTACTTTTGTTTTAATTGACACATAATAATCGTAGTTATGATGGGGTAGTGTGTAGTAATTTAACACATGTATAGCATGGGTAATAATCAATATACCAGGGTAATTAGCATTCACAATGCAAATATTTCTTTTCTTTTTGTTGAGAATCTTTGAACTCCTTTTTCTTAGTTTTTAATAAAATACACAGTGTATTGTGAACTATCATACTACTGTACTGTAGAACATGAGAACTTATATCTACTATTTTTTATTTATTTATCTCTTCTGGATTTTTGTATCTGTTATCCAGCCTCCCCATATCCTTCCTTCCCACTATCTTTCCTAACCTCTAGTGACTAATATTCTGTCTCTATTTCTATGAAATCAGTGTGTGAGTGTGTGTGCGTGTGTGTGTGTGTTTACTGGAGATTGAACCCAGGATTTCCCACATACTAAGCAGGCACTGTATCACTGAGCTCCATCCTCAGCCTTTTAAAAATTTTATTTCAAGAAAGGGTCTTGCTAAGTTGCTCAGGCAAGGGTCTTGCTAAGTTGCTTAAACTTGCAATTTGCCTGCCTCAAGTCTCTTGGGATTACCAGTATGCGCCACCAGTCCCAGCTCTTGATTACTTTTCTACTATGTACATGCAAAATATTTTTGCCAGCATACACTCATTCATTTACTTAGGTGCACCTCTTGTTGTACAAAAGACAAACATTTTCAGATATTTTGTTCTCTTATTCTTTTCTGTAGTGATTTTTGGAGATTACTATGCTGGTTGGGAAGGTTTTTTGCATTTGAGGATTATTTAAAAATTCTTACTAGAAAATAATATTTTAAACTTTTTCCTTAATATATTTAGAATATATTTTTTATGATGATGAGGGGCAAAAATTGATGTGGATTTCAAAAGTGAGCCTCTAATTTATTTAATCCCCAATCCTTTTTGCTTGGTTCTATAAAGTCTCTATAACATATGTGAGAAAAACTGTGAAAGAATCTATACTTAATTGTCAAAAACTAATCATTTTTCTTTAGTCCCAATATTACAAACCCAAGAACTTAGCTCAGGGATAATTTCAGCAGAACAATAAAAACCCTCCATGGATCAAATAATTAGCCTTGAACTTCTATTTCTGCAAATATATTTTCTTCTTTAATTCCTAATTATAACATATAGCATTATCTTGCTGAATTACATTGACACAGAACCATTAGTATATATTTGGTGAGAGGGGCAGATTAAACTCAGGACCATTAAATCTCACCAGACTCTTTTGTTCCAAATGCCAGGGGAGAGGGGTTACCTGTCTCCTTTGAATGGAAGAAGCTCTGAAAGTAGGCAGCTTGGCAATCTCTCAGTGTCTTTGTACACATTAGAAAAGATGTTCACCTCATGAGCCAGGCAACTCTACCTCAGACACCATGGAGAGCAGAGCTCCACTGTATTTCTGCTCGTAACAGCTTCCTGAGCCAGGTGCACTAGAACAGTGAGCAACCTACCAAAATATCACTGGGGCTTTCCTTAAGGCCAAGTCTCCATGGTTTTTCTCAAATAATTATGGGAGGATTAATTTACTTCTTAAAAAAATGTGAAAGACAATATTATCATAGTTAGAGAAACGAAATGTAGGAAGAAAGTCAAGCGTACAAAGATTCTACACTTGTTCACTGATCTCTTGTCAGTGAACTTTAACTCCCTGGAGTATAGTCCAATGACAGAGTGTCCTTTCTGAGGTAGACTCAGCTCCTAGATATCTTGTGCTGTAGATGAAATGCAGCACGACCATCCTCTCATCTCCACTTCAATACATGTGAGCATTCATATTCCCTTTGGTCCCTTTTCATTCTTCATGATTAAATGAGTGATTCTGGCTTTGGTAAATTTTAATTTTTTTCCTTTCACATTCAAAATATCCTTGGAAATTGATAAATTTAATTTTCAGGAACATAACCATATATTCTTCCTTATATGCTCAAAGTATCATAGATTCTCAAAGTATCATTTCCATTTGTTTATTTTATTTACTTTATTGTGTTTACAAATTTATACTCCATCCCTAATCCCAAACCTATTCTCTCTCATTCAACCTCCATGATTGTATTACACATTTGCATCCTTCAAAAATATATGTTGTTGTTTTTATGCTGTAAAAAGGATTGCTGGTTTTACTTTTCTATGGAATGTGATGTTTTTGAGCTCAATTAATGTAACTATATGTAAATCTGTATCATTACTTTAAACTATGCTGAGACATGTATTTGTATATAATACATGTCATTTGTACATAATATTTTACTTATCTATTCTACCAGTGCTGAATTTCCTGTGTGTTTATACCTTGAGGCATATAATAATTCCCTGTAGTTTTCATCTCTGTATACTGCTTTCTCTCCTGGGATGCCCTTTCTTAGCATGGTTAGTTTTCTCACTCTAGAGATATCACTTTTCAAACTGAGAAATCACATTCATACAGAGATCCCTTGGGGATATGTGCATGAGAAAGTTAGAAAGCACACGATCTCCATAATAAACCATTCACACCTAAGGTTCCTACCCTCAGGAGCCATTTTTGAATCCACTTTAAAAATTTTCATAACTAGACACTGAATTCTCCATATAGAGTCTTAAACCCATTATCCTAGAATTATTCATTTCTAGTACTTTCAGTAATACTGCAAGAATATCCTTTATACTACTGCATCAGCTCCATTTTATCATATTATGTTTTTCCTTAAGAGACTTACTACATTTTGTTTTGTATCCATCGCCCTTCTTGGTATTTTATTGCTATATTTTGCAGCTTGTCACTGTAAATTTTTAGTAATACGGATTTTTCATGTGTTTGATAATGATAGTCATCCAGCCTGAAAAATTAATCACATTTTCTTTAATATGTTGTTCTTAAGATCAGGCAGCAGGAATCATTACTGGCTCTTTCCCCACATCCACCCACTCTGGGCATCCGAATTTAAATGCAGGTGCACTGCAATTGTATTACCTCAGCAGCTGGCATATTTGGGAGGATATTAGGCAATAAACTGTACTTTGTACATCCCCCAAATTCAGTAATTGTGTGATGATAATGAAATCATGGACTCAGGTCACTAAAAAGAATATATTAAAATATAAAATTGTTTTAAAATTAAAAATAAGATAAAATTACCCTGCACTTCTCATTTTAGAATGTAGAAGGAAATAGTCTCCATTGAAAAGGAGATGAAGATGTAAAATCCTACCTGTTCAGTTTCTCACTTAAGTATCAAATAGGAGGACAGTAGATAAGGCATTTACAGAATCAACAAGTAATTTAGCTCCTTCACCAGTTTCCATGGCAACCCTACTATATAAAACTAAGAAGAAAATGCATTAAAAAATTCAGGCTTGGCCTTGGCTTTGATCACTGACACTTTCAACATTACTTTCCTCAATACAATGTAAAGCAACCAAATACATATACTAGATGTAATTTTGACATTACACATGAAGAATTCTGTAGGCTTTAATGCAGAATAGTCAGTGTATAATGGGGGAGGGAGAGAACCCAAATTAACTTTTCAGAAGTCAACTCAAAATATAATGAACATGCTTATTTGACAATGAGTGACATAAATTGGTCCATAACTTCTGAATTTAAAAAGGCCTTACACAGGCTGGGTCTGTTTCATCTGCTTCTTAGATAAAAATGTCTTTCATGTCATTCCCTTGGAATTGCTTTGCTGACCCTGAGTAACTGAAGATGAATGACTTGTCCAGGTTGTGCCACTGGAGACAATAGCAGCCTTAAAAGCCTTCTGAATAGATCTTCTGGGACACAGCCTTGAAAATAAAGACGAGCTTTGAGTTGTGGAGTCCTGTGTTTCTGAAAGAGGAAAGGCCATTTTGTGACTCTTGGCAGTTGTGTTTTCAGACTGCAGAGCTCAAAGGTATACACATAAACATGCATCTGACTCCTCTGTCACTGAAATGCCCATCGTTCTATAGCAAGGGCTCCCTAGGGTCAGTTTCCTCAATGGATATTTTCTTGTCACATGTTCTTTTT